>PNEQ01019186.1:0-13786 GCA_003012365.1 Medauroidea extradentata
GTACCAACAAGACAAAATACACCTTTAGAGCATTATGTTACAGCAAATTGTAGCCAATAATTGATTTTGTTACTTTATGAAGTGAAATATGCCTATGTTACAGAAAATACATATGATATTGATAATTTTTGTGAACATTTATGCCATTCCTTTCAGAAAGAGCACATGTCAAAGCTCCTAATTAATGTTTTATAAATAAGGTATATGTTTCGATTGTTGTTTGTAACCACAATGTGTATTAGAGACCCAACTATGTACCCATATCATCCATTGGCGTATTTAATGGTTTTAGTTCAAGTTAAACAGTATTTTTTCGTTCCTCGAAAATTAACTTTTATTGACATGTGTTGTTTCTGAAATGACCGATTCAATTATGGGTATAGAACAAGGTTCATGCAACAGACGCGTGCCACTAAAACATTCGTCATACGCTTACATACTATCCTACATACATAATAGAACCATTTTGATCTCCAAGCATTAGCTGCTACATCTTACAACAGTTACTGACATGAAAATACTTCTGCAGGTATAGACGTATATTGCCCAGGTATTGCAATCGCTCCAAAAAAACGATAGAGTTTGGGCATTGCGTCTACAAGCACCCGGCAGAATGTTCACAGTAAAGCAAACGCTTATGATAAATCATGTTGTCAAGGTTAATAATAACAATATATTATTTCCTCAGATGTTAATTTTTGAAAACTGTGAAATTTAGATACTGTGCTTAGCATGTGTAACACATTGTGGACTGGCCCCTGCATCATAGACCGGGCGGTTACGTGATGGAAGTAACGCCGAAGCTACGTCATAGATACCTGTCCCAACTGCGTCTTAACCCTACGAGGGCGGCCTACGTGACTCAAGTCATGTCCGAAACGTGTTGTAATATCTATTTTTAGACCCCTGAAATGCGGGGAGTCCCCAACTGTTTGGGGAGTATATAAGCGCCGAATCGACAACTTTGGGGAGAGTTCGCTATTGGTCGTGCTAGAGGAAGGTGCTATGCTTCTGGAGAGAGACTGGTGAAGACATCTTGGTGACGTCAGAGTCTACTGTGAGACGGCAGGCGGCTACCTTCGGAGCAGTGTTGGACGAAACAAGAGGACTGCTACGGCGGGCTGACGGGCGAGTAGGAGATGCGCGACGGGAGTCGAACCGAAGACCTCAAGAGTGAAGAAAGCGGTGCACTTGGGGTGCTACGCAGCACACGGAGATTCATCACCACTGCGGACTATTAAGGTTGTACACTGTCACTATTTGAGAGACTGTTGATTGGATGTATGACTGAATGTTATTGTGATTTGTAGTGTTTAATTAATTGATGGTAGACATGTTTTGTGCTTTAATTGTCAAAGTTAATTAACGTGTCTGTGACACAGGAGTAATTGTGTGCATAATTAAGGGTGTTGTGAAAGTTATAGTTGATTGCTGTTTTGTGTTTTTGTAAGCTTTGTAGCTAGTAAATCAATAACTTAATTCAACTCTTTTATTTCTGATTATAAGACCTCTATCCCAAAGAACTCGTGGGAATTGCCCACATATAAAGTTTTTGGCTCAAACTTGTAACAGTATGAATAAACAAGTGCTGGCAGTATACAAATTGGCTGAAAGGATGAAAATACAGCTAATGGCTTAAATGTGCTCACTTTGCGGCGAATAGGCTATCGTCTCAGAATGAAGCCCGTTAAGAAAGGAGTTTACCAAACTGAATTTGAATTTAAGAAATTCAGTTAATTACGATAATAGAACATTACATAATTTGAAACATCCAAGATTGAAATCCATAAGAATAGCTGAACTTTTGGAAAAGTCCGTACTCAAGAAGGACGTGCACTTAAACAAATGTTTTGACATATGATTTTGCAACATTTTTTTTCTTGTACACACAGAACATAGACAGTGGAAGAAGCACAGCACAGAAGATGGCCTCTACAACCAGCCGAACCAGTTACACAATAAATATCCATTATTATGTGGCCGCTGTCAGTGACTATATCAGTGCTATTGGCTTTTTGGTTACTCTGCCTTACGAATGCGGTGACAGATAGTTGCCAAAGCATTTTTAAAAAATGAAGCTAAAGAAATTTATGCAAACTTTTGGTAACTAATATGAGTATCATACAAAATAACAAATGATCTTTTATGCGCACACACTAAGAATTGCTTGTTAACCATATGAAATAATGCGGATCTAACTACCGGTAATTAATAGTGTACCAGTGATTAGGACAGAGTCTAAACATGCTAACACTAAAATACGAAAAAGATGCGAGACATTGAAATAGCAATTGTCATAAATAATCAGATCATCAAAATAATGTTATTCACAGAAATCGTCTTATTCATTCACCGTTGGCTAACATACCTTGACGCAGCCTAGTTATGTAGGTTACATTTCGTGTGCGGCCTGAATTTAAGCAATTGCCAAAATATAAGACTATTTCCAATTTAAAGAAAGTTTTAAATTGTACAAGACTCGATAATAAGCTATAGATTGATTCCGATCAACATTTATTTTAAAAATGAATTTTCATTCTTGTAGCATATAAACTCAGCTACCACCTTACCGATTTCGCCAATGTAATCTTATATTTAAGTGCTAAACTAAATTATGGTGCTCAAAATCTAACTTTGTAAGAAAAATGGTGTGACTAAGGGCTATAAAATCCCTTCCCCATAAGTATTTGTCATATTCTTGACATTGCGATAAATTTTGCTACTTATTGTATTTAAATTAGCCTACTTACCATTACAACTATACACATCCCCATCAACGTGTTCTTGCATTAAAAATAATTGAACTTATCTTTAAAAACACATATTATTTATGTATGTTGCCATCATATAACTAACCTACAGTTACATTTGAATAATGTGAAAAAAAAGTAAAAAAAAAAATGCTAATTTTGTAGTGCTATACTAATTTAAAATTACATTTGCACTAGGTAACGATGTATGAATGAAGGTGGACCAACATCCGCAGACTGCTTTAGTGACCTTCAAACAACCGACAAGGTCACAGCCTGTCAACATAAATATGTGAACGTCACGCGAACTCAAATACAGAGTTGTAAAATGTAAACACGGTCTGAGAGCCTATCCCACTAGAAAAGAAGCCATACATTTACTTAATAAAGCTCTTTAACTCTGGAATGACTGACAGACAGAGCACATCTTAAACTGGTGGGTAGAGAAGCATGAAATGTCGCACAGGAGTTTCTTATATAACGCAGATGACCATTAAGATAGATTTTTTTTTAAATGCGAAAATGAAGGAGTGAAAAACGGAGTAAATTGATTCAACTAATCGTCGATATTTCTTAAACGCGTTGATATTTCGGGGTGCTTTTTCTTCATATTGATGCTAATAGAAACGCATATTACACTTTTTCAGGATTTTTCACAATTTGGTAATTAATGGGGTGAAAATTCGTAAAATGAGCTTTCAATGAATCCTCGATAACACGTAAACCAGATAAGATATCAATGCCAATTTGTTTCAGAGTGATGCTTACGTAAATTCCTAAAAATTAATTCCACGGTTTTTCAAAATATGACCTACAAATAAATAAACAAATCCGTAATATATCTTTAAGCGTTGAGGTGCCGAGGTGTTTTACACTTTACAATGATGCTTAGCTAATTAAATATAATGTAATTTCCGGATTTTTCGAAATTTGACAATTAAGGGAGTGAAAAAACGTAGAAATGTGTTTTTGCGAAGTGTCCCAGTTCTCTTACTCCCGGTTAAACAGCGTGGCAATTTATGTTTTTGATGACTGCCTATTCAGTTACACACCTTTCCCATGCCCTAGTGGCGTCAATGCTTCATTGGTCTTCAAGTGGCTAATTACGACGGAGATAACTTTGTTTGCAAATTGTACAGAGCAATCGGTCTGAAAAGCAAGTATTAACAACGAGAAATAACTTATAGGAAGTTCTTTTTAAAACCTATGTGTAATAGATGTCATAAAACATCTTTGTGCGCAACGGTATTATGAGTTTTATTTGAGACTAGCTGTCCTTTCAGCTTCGCCCGTGTGCACTATAGAAAAGAGTAACTAACATTTAATTACGTATTAATTGATGATGACTGGATTTATTTACTTGGAATACTCCATTGCGAAATAAATGACTGTCAAAAGAAAACTAAAAATAAGACAAGAAAACATAAATAAGCAGAGTATGCTTTAGTCATCAGGATGACATGAAATTCCAAAACTGGAACCTGGTAAGATAAAACAAGGAACAAACAGAAAATAAAAGAAATGACAAAAATATAAAAATAGCTAAGGTGACATGCGACACAACGATGAGACGAAACAAAACACAAAGATGTCGGACACAAACAGAAAAAACAACAAACGACACAAAAGATGAGACGAAACAAAACACAGTAGTTTTCCAAACAGTCAGTATTAACGACGTTTCGGGAACTGGAATCTGTTCCCGTCATCAGGTAGGTAGACACACACAGGGTCGGCCCCTGGACTTTCGCATGTGGAAATCGTGCCGGACGATGCCGTTGTTCGGCGGGTTTTCTCGGGGATCTCCCGTTTCCCCTACTCTTTTATTCCGGCGCTGCTCCATACTCACCTCATGTCATCCCTCACCAGCGCTAAAGATCTCGATGTTAAGAGCTGACCAAATTCTCTCTCTCTAACACTTTAAATTCTATTCAATTTTTCGAAGAGGCGCTAAACGTCCACTTATCTTACTATGTCGACGTGGTTTAGTGTTTAGTTATTTAGCTAACAGCGTTGTGTCGTATTTTTTTTACGGACATCGAATTTCATATGTATAGCGATTATATATAAGTAACATGTTCGGATCCTGTAAGTTTGCTTAATCACGTGACCATGTTTGTTTCATTGCCAGGTTATAAAAAAGCCTGCAAACAATCCAGGTTTTCGTGACATATTAGACGCTTGAAAACACTACTCTGGTAATTGTTTAAACTGTGCAATCTGAAATTCTATCATACCCATTGTATACACTCAACTTTAATAACCGTCTCTAAATATATTATCTGAAGTACGTTTAAATCTCTTGGCGAAGACTGGATTCGATTTGACCACCCATGTGTTAAGAGTGAGTGAGTGAGAGAGAGAGATTTTGGTCAGCGCTCAACATTGAGAGCTTTAGTGCTGGTGGGGGTGACATGACGTAAGTATGGAGCAGCGCCGGAATGAAGGGGCGGGGGAAACTGGAGATCCCCGAGAAAACCCGCCGGCCAGCGGCATCGTCCGGTACGATTCCCCATGTGTTAGAAATTTATTCCGTGCCTTAAACAACTGATCCACGGATACAGCTGCCTTGAAAATTTTAATTGTTTTATTAATTTGTATAAGTGTACATGATATAGTTAACTTTATATACATATATTGTGACATTTCCACAGAAAAAAAGTTTTCTAGCTTCCATAGTTTTTCTATAATAGCATGGCAAACCAAATTTTGCATAAATGGTTTTAAACAATTAACGAAAATTAACTGACTTAAAGAAATAATTCACACGAAGAACAGTGCCATGCGCTACGTCTAGACATGTATTTAAAAAAACGCATGGAATATTTTTTGTATTTTTGAAAAATTTCTGAATTAAAATACATAAAATTTCCAAATTTCTACAATTTAATAAAATACAAACGATTTCAAAGCAGTGTTATTATACATGTCTTGACGAGTCCGTGACATTTCCATTCTGTGTGAATTATTTAATTTCTATACGTAATTTGATTTTTTCATTTTTGTGTAAAAACAGTTTCATGCAAATTTCGACTTTGTTATGCTAACAAAAACTATGTACGCTAGAAAATATTCGTTATACATACCTTAAAAAGTAGGCACAAAACAAACCATATCCTGTATAAATATAAAGATTAATTATTTAAAAAAAAAATAAAATTCTGTGTGAACTCACCACAAGAAGTACATACACAACGTATATAAAATGCTGACATGTATCGTTCCTTATATTACTTCCCACGTAAATGAAACTTCAAATTCCTGGTATATTTTGTTTTAAGCATATGTGCACACGTTAAAATGCAGTCAATTTGAAAGCATCCACGCTTTCGTAACGGAAAACTGTAGGCGACAACGAAAAATTACGTGGTTTGCCCGGTCAGAATTTCGTTACATAGTATAAAAAAAAAAAAAAAACAATTTCCAACACATCGACGTGACTAAAATCTAATCACTCGTTCACTCTCTGGCAGTCATGAGAGTTCAGTACAAGGTGACGTATAGTTGCCGGTGATTCTTGATGGGAAGAAGTGGTTGGTGAGGGGACAGGATGCGGGCCTTCCGTTGCGTAGTACGACCACGTCGTCATCGCACGACGACATTGTAGATGGGACAACCCCGCGTACGCACGCGGGAAGTGACGCAACAGACAGAGTAAACAGAGGCGTGCCGACACACACGCGCCGCTGAATAGCCGCGTTGAAACAATGCAATCACTCCGCAAGCACGGGGCGCCACAAGGATGACGCGTTTCACGATTCAAATTCCTCGCAGTGTGTTCGCAAACAGGGCTTTTCAAAAGAAATATTCCACGTATGCCCATTGTGCCAACGTACGAAAAGAAGACAAGGTCGGAACATCATTGTTTATACGCCATGCTCACTAACGACACTGTTTCTAAGCCCTCGAACATAGCTAACAACGGCCTGCTGTACTTCAGAATGTACTAACCGGATGTTTGCGGAACTGAGATTGCGACCTGCACTGAACTTAGTTGCAGACTTTCCACCAATAAAATTACATGGTCACAGCTTAACGGCCCATTGTAAAAACTCTTCGGCGGTAATCTTGCACAAGATATACTAAATACACAACAGTAAAGTCAGCTTTATATGTAGTATATGTGTGCCAAGTTTGATAATATTCAGATATATATATATATATATATATATATATATATATATATATATATATATATATATATATAAATCTTGGCATAAGGTACTCAGAGATGATGACCATATCGCCATTTTGGATTAATGCATTTTTCATCATTTTTTATTTCAGTTTCATTTATGAAAACTTAACATCGCCAGGGCATAAAAAATTACTTACATAATTCCTGACGATACAAATAATACGGCAACTGGAACCGTCCGAAGCAAGGCAAGGATTACGATGACTTCACGTTCATGTATCACCACTTTATCACGTTCACCTGTACGTAATACCTTATCAATTGAGGTGCCATATTACGATCCCTCTCGTAAGCTGCAAGCAGGCAATTAAAAAACGTCGTGAAAGAGCCTTGAAATTAATAGTCAGAGATAATATGACACAATAGGAGAAATTAACTCCTCCGAAATGTGATTGGCCCGGGCAATCCTGTGGTATAACTTCACGTATCACTTTCACTTAAAAGCCTGACATCGATAAGCTTTCCGTTACGTGAAAGTGAACGTAAGTATAAAGTGGCGCGATCGTGATAGGTCCCGTTTAAGTGCCTTTGGCAAGGTGTTTCCTGCTTACGTGAATGTTAAAGTAAAGTGGACGGGAAATCATCGTAATCCCGGCCTAAGTAATTAACATTCTATTCTCCAGACGTATATACAGAGCGCACTAACACAGGTGTTCTGTCAATATTACTTTTAAATAAACAACGGAGTTTTACTATGTGTTGTAGCCTGACTGCTGATAACATGAAACTAGAACTCAGTTTAGTCATAAAACTCACATTGGCCAAGCAAGTAACGTTAGGCATGACGAGTGCTAGTTGTGAACGTCAACATTCGTGTCGCAGGTTTTCTCTTCACTTTTACGCTGTAGTCAACAGTGGATCGGGCAATCATGACAATATTTTCCCGAAGCTACACCAAGTACCACGCTCAGCGATTGGCACGTTGCGACTCTTAAAATGCTTGTTATTGCGAACGTTAGTTTGTCTGCCACGCGATACGCATTGAAAAAATAATACATTAAGTGTAAATAGTTCCACGCCACTACGTTCTAACCTCTTGTACGACTGCCACTAATGTTTACATTATTTAACAGTTATTTTTCTGTTTATTTGTGATATATTTTCAATACGCTCTATCATTCTCACGTATGAAAATAAAGCCACACTGACATATTTGGTTACAAAGGCTATGATTTCCTTACCGTAACAAACAGCATCTCTCGTAAAATAAATAAATGAAATTTGCTTACAACTCACCAGTTTCACCAACATTTGGGCACAATATTAAAACTCGTTTTTCTGGTGTGTTGCGTTCAAGGACGGATTAGCAGTCTTTTTAAGGAGGGGGGGGGGACTACCTTTCACTACATCCCTCCAACTAAAGCAGTGGGTCCGGCGGGGGACCACCACCCGGGAAATTTTTTTATTTTCGATTCCTAAATGGGCGCTATTTAAATAGTTTTTAATGTAAACATTAAAAGGTATAACTGGTAGGAACTGAAATATTTTATAGTAAATTTTCGTTAATTAGGGGCTTTGCTTAAACTAACAACTCAAATTATTGCTAAGGGCTCTCTGGGCAGGGGGGGGCACCGCCCGCTTCGTCCCCCCCCCCCCTTTTTTAGACCGTCCTTGGTTGCGTTCCCTACGAGAATATAAATACTTTCTATTTGAATATCGCATCGGCGATTTCTGTCGCCCTGACGTCATAGGAACCTCGACGTTGACTGGCTTGCAAGTTATTTTATTCGCGTCGCGCCCTTCGTTCTATTGTGATTCCAGCATTACTGTGTGGCGGGTCGGCTTGAAGGTTGACGAGGTTGTCGCTTCGTGCAGCGCCCCAAGAGCTTACCTGTGTTGTGGCGTGTAGGCGGACGGCAGGCTTGTCCCAATTCGTGCAGGGTCACGTGACCGCGACACGGAACACAGTCACGGTTGGATACTCGCGAGCTGAACACTAATTTGCACACTTTACTTATTGTTCTTACTCCTGTGCACAGAGGCGATCCAAGGCCTTAAAAACATTAGAGCATGCAATGTATTTCTTTTTAAATTTATAAGAAACTAGCGACCCGGGTAGCACTAACTATAGCCAATATTTAAGTCTATACATTGGCATGCCGCATACTTCCGAGTCTCGATCATACTTAATTAATTAATTTATTATTATTAAATAATTTGTAGGGAAAATATGACACAAAACTGGAAGAAGCCAAAAAATAATCTGTTGATCTGATCACTACCAAACTTCACATAATCACCCACTGAGTTAATCTGAAGATTGCCTGAAAATTTAATCAAAATCGCTACAGCCGTTTTGGAGTACATAGGGAACATACGTACACACATCGATTTATATGTATATAAATTTCGAATTTAATGTTTTAACGTATTTTATGTTGCATAGTGTTTATTCTAAGGTTTTAGAAATTATTTCTGCAATCAAGCTTCATAGAAAATGTTTTTTTTTTTTTTTTTTTTTTTTCCGGCAACGAAAGAATTACACTTTGCGTTTTTCTTCCTCTTATTGTACCGTAAAACGGGGTGAATAGGATTACTTGGGTGAATCAGATGAAAATTTTTAGAACAAAATTATCAGTATCAGTGCAAAATATGCTTAAGAGATTATTTGTCCTTGATAGCCAAATAATACTGTTCACAATCCGTTTTACTGGAACGTAACTTTGAAAAACAAATGTTGTAAGCGAATAAACTTGTTTCAAATTTTGATCTTAATCACCTCACGAGGATCCTACTCACTCCGTTTTACGGTAATTAAGGAGCTGACTGATAGTAAGTAATGACTTAAGTTATTGAAATTAAATTTGAAATTACTTTCCTGCGTTAATTATACATAATAATTATTAAATAATTTAGTCAGAAAAAACATAAAATCTCGTTGGAAATTATCGTTTCCTTCAAGACAACCTCTAACACAAATATATCTGTGGTGTTATACAGTACAAGTGTTAGCATTACGTACAGTTTGATTTTATTTAATTTTTTATGCTTTAGCAAGATGTCGTACATGTTATATGTTACCAACAAATTTAAATAGAGTCCTTGCAGTAAAAGACAAAATTCTAAATCATCAAAAGGTGTTTTCAGGTAGTTTGTTATTTATGGAAACCATTTGCAATTTTTAAACTGAATCTCATACTCCATAACACCATCGATATATATATATATATATATATATATATATATATATATATATATATAGAGAGAGAGAGAGAGAGAGAGAGAGAGAGAGAGAGAGCTCAAAATATTAAAAATAAAGTTTGAATTTCATTCCCTACTTGTACTTGGTCGTGATGTGACTTGAAACACCTGTTCTGCAGCGGGTGATCACAAAGTGTGCATTGACTTTTGAAATCCTCATAAATGCCTTATTAACGCAGTTGCTGCCAACAATATTGTGGTCAGAACATGTAACTGTAATCAGGTAACCACCATAGACATGCTATTGGGCACCTACTGTAGTGCAGTTTAGTTCTTTTCACTGTTTTCTGTTCAAAAATGACCTAAAAATAATGGGTGAGGAACTAGGATGTTTGTTACTATGAATTCTATACAGACTGTTTACGGTAAATTGAGCACGTTTGCTAAAAACTTTTTTTTTAAGATAAAAAATAACCGTATTAAATTATATTGTATCTTCAGACATGAATGTTGAGTAAGGTAGAAAGAGTACACTATCTTCGATACTAAACACTTGTATGCTTATATTAACAGATTATGAAACGATGCAAACTGGCCGAGAAAGAAAAAAACAAATCGTCAAAGTTGTCACTTTATTGCGACTGGTATATAATGACACTTGTTTTTAAGTATAGGCCCAGGCCACAGAACGGTGCGCAGAGCTTCGGTCGTTACCAGATTATCCGGAAACCTTTTAACGCGCACGAGTGATCACTGCCTAGGAATAGTATTCTAAGAACGAGATACGCGTGCATATCCATTTCAGATTCACCACTACACATTAAGGCTTCTGCCTACCTCGGAGCGCGGCGGGAGCAAGGATAGGGTTTTACATGTTAAACTAAATTCCGTGTAGCTTTGTCACCCTTTGAGATATCGCTTTCGGATGGAAACCATTTTCTGCATTGAGAAGAGGAGAATACTGCGACGTAAACGAAAATGTGAAAATAATTTTATGAAGACAGGGTTTCGAGTGTTTAATCGGCATGAAAACACTTATTTGCTTATATTTTTCAAGGTATTGATATAACTTGCTACAATATTCCGTAGCAGTGTGGGCCGTATCGTACTGAACAAAAAAGTCAGTGGTGGCATATATGTAGGTTTGAAAGTCACTGATATATTTAGGAGTATACTTTAACCTGTAACGCCCTATCCTTGCTGCCGCCGGAGCTCTGAGGTAGGCAGAAGCCTTAAAGGATGTATTTTTCCACCCGCAGAAAACAGTAAAAATGAGTGTTTTTGCGGTCTCTTTTAGACATGAAAATCTCAGCGCAGAATTATTTAAAAGGTACAGGTGTGCACATTTCATACTTGTTTTTTAATATTACGTCATAAAATGATAGGGTTACCTCTTAAGGCCACGGTTCGTATTCATGCTATTTTTGAGAGTTTAATTTTTTAAATCCTGAATGTAGTAAGCATCGCAAATCCGTTACATAGAATTGTCGGAAATTATTTGTACTGTGTAGCATTTTTTTTTTCCAAAACACAAGTTTATATAATTTTAGCATACTATTGACTTAGCTACATTTTCTTAAAGACAATGATTAGCCAAAATTACAGAAACTTATGTTTTGAAAAAAAAAAATAGGGTACATAGTACAAATAATTTCCAACATTTCTTTGTAACGGTTTTTACGGTATTCGCTCTCTCTCGTGATTTAAAAAATAAAACTGACTAAAATAGCGTGAATAGGGACCCGTGGCTTGTCTCATAAGAGGCGAGTTGTCTGCGAGAAGACTGAACGCCAGTTCAGTGACTTGCGCATAGAGGCCAAGTAAAGGCGTGATGGGCGTTGTATGTCGTCCTTACCGCTTCCACACTTCTAGACCTCGAGCGAGCAAAATTCGTTCACTCAGGCGGCGACCTGAACGCTTGTAGACTACTTACAGAAAAGTTACACTTTTTCATAGAAAAACAAAATTCTCAAAATCCTTTTCCTTTATACTAGATATTCCTTAATAAATTTAAATTGAAATCCTTTTTGTCTGAAAAAAATTTTTTCTTAAATATTTATTCATCCAGAAGTAAATGTCTTTCAATATTGTCTCCCTATTCAAACTCTGAGGCTGCGAGATGTATACAGGATGTCCCGGAATTAGTGGCTGTAAGTCACATGGTGGTAGTATACGCAAAAAGAAACATTATTTGTTATTGAACATTGGTCTGGAAATGTAAACCTTCTAAGTTGCAGGGGTATAAAATTCAGTGCGCAAATTTGAATTTTGCGTACTCCGAGTCGCCAGCGTAGTGGGCGAGAGGAGGAGTTAGTGCAGTCAAGTGAAATCAAGTGTACTGTGGGCTGCAGCTATGTAGGCGCATATGAAGGTGAGCCGTGTCATACGCCGTGCTGTAGCGTGTTACGGAAAGTATTTTTGCATGTGTAACTATTATAAATGTTTCCAATGCGTTAATATAAAAAGAAAAGACCGCCCGCTAATTAAAAACATGACTTCCAAGCTCCTAAAAGTGCTAAAAATTACTTCCACATTGCTTTAGCAGAGAAACTATCAACCGTATTCTAAAAACAAAATCGTAGAAACCTGCATTGGACATTACCACATACTTTCCACAAATAAAACAACAGGGTCATTGCTTGAAGTCCCGTTGAAAATCTATTTATACGAAAACACTATACGCTAGTTTTGTCTTTCGCGCCTAGAGGCGAGGAGGTGTTTTACGGACGTGTTATATTCGACTTATCGCCTTCCCCGTTTCAGTGCCTCAAACGAAAAAAAAAAAAAAAAAAAAAAAAAAAAAAGCGTATACTTACTCTTAAGGGCGCGAGAACAGCAATTTTCGTCGTCATATTTTTATTTTTATACTTGTACCAAATAGTTGATTTATTTTAGACGAAAATTGTAACAACGTCTTGCTTAAATAAAATTTTTGTATCTCTCATGGTTTTTGCATAGTGACTCGTAAACGTCAAAATTTGCGTTTTACGGGTTTATGTACTCCATTAAAACCAACTGATATACCTAAGCGAAAAAATCACAGCTAATAAGAATTTTGTAGGCTACAATTTAAAATATATATTAAAAAAAAAGGGTTTTTGTATTTTTAAAAAATTGTTGAAATGTTAAAATTTTAATTTAAAACTCTGCATTTTTATTTTAATAAAATAATATTTTATTTTTTGTTTTTATATTTGTCAATTTGTAATCTACAACATTGTTATACACTGTGAATTTTTTTTTTCAGTTTGGTATGTCAGTTTGTTTTAGTGGTGTACACAAAACCGTAAAACACCAATTTTGACGTTAACGAGTCATGCAATAACTATGAGAGAAACAAACATTTAATAAGAGCAAGATTTAGTCACAATTTTTCTCTAAAATATGAAAAAAAAAAAAAATATGTAATAAAAATATAAAAATAAAAACATGACGATGAAAATTGCTCTATACCTTGCCCTTAACCCTGAAGATAAAAACTGTGTCAATGTACTACACTTATATGAAATTGAGCGTGCACCAAAACTGCGTGTAATGAAAATTGCTCTATACCTTGCCCTTAACCCTGAAGATAAAAACTGTGTCAATGTACTACACTTATATGAAATTGAGCGTGCACCAAAACTGCGTGTAATGAAAATTGCTCTATACCTTGCCCTTAACCCTGAAGATAAAAACTGTGTCAATGTACTACAGT
>PNEQ01019187.1:0-13784 GCA_003012365.1 Medauroidea extradentata
TTAGTGCAGTTATCCTTGTGCCAGCATGGCTGCATGAATATTTGGTAGGTTTTCCCGTTTCTTGCCGTCTCGAGCCCACGACGAAGAGAGAAGACTTGTGTATCTACCGCTGAACTGAGCCAGCTAGCCGAGCGAACCAATAAACGAACCCCAGGGAGATTAGAGGTAGATAGGTATTAAGTGTGGCACCACAATATATTACTGATGAAGTCCTGGTGAAGATACTTATTTCACGCCATACCAAAAACTAAAAAAAATTAATGTAATTTATAAAAATATTACCCAGTTCTGTTGGTGAATGAAGCAGTATCATTTAAATATTACAAGTAAGTTGTATGAAAATTTGGTTGCAGACGCAAACTTCAATCGAACATAAACGACCCAGTAACATGGCAATATCTAAAGAGCATTGTTCACACTTTATACACTCTAATTACAGATACATACATATACTACAGGTAAAATGAAGTTTCTTAATTAAACATTGAAAGAAAACAAGGGAAAGTATAGCATGACAAGTGAAACTCAGTCTTTATAAGAACTTTGTACAAACAAACAAACAAGGGAAGGATAGAGGGTCCTACATGTCGCTGTCCGAGCCGCAGTGACCGTTGACGAGGGGCACAACGTCACGGGACGACTCAGAGCCATTGCTGGAACTGTCGCTGGATGTCGTGCTAGAAGTGCTACTGGAGCTGCTACTGGTGTCATCCACGTTGATGATGACATCTGTGACGACAGGCGAAGAACCATTATCAGATGATTCCGTGGTGCTCAGACTTACACAGTCTACGGGGCTCGAGGTCGTGCTGTCTGGAAGGACGTTGGTCCCACCCACCACTGCAACGCTCGACGTGTTCGAGTCTACGTCTATGACCTCGACCTCAGGGATGACGTCGCTCGCTTCTACAGAAGGGATTCCCCCTTCACTTGTTTCTACGGACATGAGGCCTGCCTCGCTGGTAACCTCGCACACGCTCGCCTCGCTGTCCGGGCACACCTCCGTCTCCGTCTCACCAGCCACGTACGTCTCTATGATGATACCCTCTTCCTGAGCCACGTCCTCATCCACTGGGGTCACCATCGAGGCATATACGGGCGCCCGCACCGGCTCAGGGCTCCATGCCAACTGTTCCTCTGGGGTGGCTCCAGCCTTCGTGAACAACTGGATGGGGCGACGAAAGCCCTTGGAATGATGGAAAGGTGAGCCGATAACCTCACACTTGCTGAAGCCCACTTCTGACGACAGCAGGTACTCCGTGAACCTGTCTGGTGGGAACGCAATGCTGTGGTAGTTATTGAAGGTCGTTTCCTGCACCCAAAACATACATCCACAACACATTAACAACCAACACTTTTATTTTCCAAAACACGTCATTTTGCATTTAAAAATATTCCCACGTGTACCACACCAAACATTCATGCAAGCATAGTTACAGTTCAACTACGTTACACATAACATCAACAAATTTAAGATCCAATATTACAGACAGAATTGTGGACTGTTGAGATTATTTTCCACAATGAGGAGTCAAGATTACAGATGCATGTTAAAACACCTCAATAAGATGAGAAATTAGAGCGTAAGAGACAGAATGATGAAGGAGTCATCCAAAACGGAACAGAGAGGTCAAACTTGGTGAAGGTACATATAGGGAATGATTAAAGTAGTTTTCATTTAAACAATGAAATGAAACGACACAAAGTAAAATACTGTGAGGCAAGCTGGATAAGTAAGGAAAGTAATACGAAGATGAAAATCATTTGTTGCAGAAAATTTGGAAAAGAATGCATACTAGACTGACCATGAAGTTGAGTAAACTAAGCCCACACTGGTGGCGCGTGTGTGCCCTTGGCAACAAGAGTGCTGCAAGGAAGAAGACTCAGTGACAAGCATAACTGCAAGTATATTGTGTTGTATGATGACTAGGCATGACTGTGGCAAGTACTGATGAGGGAGATGTACTACAGTGTTCACATGTGTGTACTGCATACACCAGACATGCAACTACACTAGACCCCCGATTATACGAATACTCACGGTTTCTCTCATCACATTCGTAAAATTGCTACCTTCGTAAAATTGGTAGCGGCCTATTTGTCCCCCCCCCCCCAACCAACCAGCTATAATTTTTAAATTGCATTTATTTCTGCAAAGTGAGTGCCTCTAGTTGGACCCCGACTTCCGTAGCACTTCGCGAGAAATTAACTGATGTAATAGTAGAAAGTAGAAACATAAATAGCTATCTGTATCGAGACGTCTTACGATCAAAAGAACACCGCTGAACAATAGATATGACCAACCCATGTCCCCAAAAAAATGATAAAATCGAGCTCCCGAGTGCCCTCTCGCGAGCGAATAGGCCAACTTCCGTAGCGTTTAACAGAAAAATAAGGCAAGTGATAGTTTAAATATAAATTTATATCAATAGGCAGACGTCTTACGATTAAAGTAACACAGCTGAACAGCAGATATGAAAAATTCTTGTCCCCCAAAAAATGAGCAACTGAGCTCCTGAGTGGCTTCTCGCAAGTGTAGAATAATTTTTTTATTTTAATGCAGAAAATCAGACTAGATATTAATAAAAATAATAATTTTCACAGATAGAGAGAGGTCTCCAGAAAAAAAATACATGAAATTGGTAGCTACAATCTACCATTGTCACCAAAACAAATACGCACTGGTGCACGTCTACTAGGCATTCATTACTAGCCAGCACAATGCCCTTGTGAATTATTCATCAAAGTAAAAATGATAAAGCGGATGTATTTATTCATTGCACTGTTATATATAACTTTGGCATTAATTAAAAGTAACGTCAAAACAATCCCTCGATGTTTGACACCAAGTAAACAAATTATTGTACGCAAACATAGAAGTAGCACGCAGGATGGACAGATAGCGCAAGTGTACGAACGTTCACAAGATGGCGGATAGATAGCAGCACTGTAGCAGTAACCGACCTTCAACCAGCCAAAAACTACACTTTTTGACATTCTTACCAAAAATGGTTGATAATTACATGCATAAGTCGTTGCTGCAAGTAATTGCTCTCACAGCCTGTATATTACATAAAAATAAATTATGAGTTCCGGGATTATGCAATACATGAATATCTAATTTATTTCTAAAGTTTGACATACCCATTGTGCAGACAAATGTTTCTACACTTGTTGATAGGTAACGCGGTCATCGTGCTCTCTTGTGGAATGCACATTTTATGATATGCAGTAAAGCACTGTTCAAGCAAATTATGTGTCACGTTAATTGTTTTAAGTACGTACTGTGTTAGCCCAGAAAAAAAATAATAATTTCACGCTATTATCTTTGTGGGGTTAGTTTAAGAACATAAATACATTCGGCACAAGACGAAAGAAATACGACTTGGAGATGTGGAGAAAAAGCATAGTAGGAGGCCGTACTAGAGTTTTATGAGCATTTGCGCATGCGCCAGAACGATGTGTTGATAGTACTGCCACCATTTAGATCCTAATACGTCGTAGTGGTGGAGAGAGTGGGCCGGCCATGGCACAGGCGCAGCGGCAGCGCGTTTTTCAAACTGTCATTGCTGCATTTTTTAATGGATTTCCACTACTTTCGTTTTATTTTTAATATTGTGACTTGTCACATAATAACTGCAACTCCACAACTCATTAGTGCTGTGAATTAAATAATACATTTTAAAATCATTATCAATGTAATTCCTTACAATTTTTTGGTCATAGAATTTTGTTATTTTTTGAGGGTTCCCGAGACAGTATTCGTAAAATCTCTACCTTCGTTAAATCCAGGGTTCGTAAAACAGGTGGTCTAGTGTAGTAAGAAAGAAGACTGCTAGTAGCTTGTGTTGTACGATGACTAGGCCTAACTGTGGTAAGTACTGATGAGGGAGATGTACTACAACGTTCACATGAGCTACATGTTAGTGTGGTAAGACTCAAGATCATGGCTGGACAAGGTATATAGCTGACCAAAGGTTTTGTAGTTAAAGCCGGTTAGAAGTGATCTGGTTTTTAGTATCTATGCATACAATTGGCTAAGATTGTTTTAATTTGACGCTCCAAACTTGAATAGATTTTTACATGTAGTGCGTAAAATGGAATTGGCTTGTGGGGATAAAGTTGAGTTGGTAATGATGAGTAATTTCAGTTTGGAAAGCAGTTACCAGAAAGTAATGTGGTAATTCATAATGGAGGTATATTCATTATGTACATAACAGATCAGTAAGAGCTAACTAGTGTTATGTGAAAAGTTCCAGAGCTTCGACCCAAGCTTGTGATGACATGGTCAGTAGTGGCAGTTCTGAGGTTGGGTCACAGCGACATAGGCATAAAATACTCGGGCATTTGGGAATTCAGCATTGTAAATGCCAATTTTATGGTATGATGTGATACTTTGTGCAGACACATGTTGCATGAGAACGAGTCATGAGGAACGTGCTGTGGTGGTGCTGCTCTTCTATCGCGACCTCCTCCCTCTATTAGTAGTAGTCGTAGTTAAAGGGTCGTCTGCAGCTGCTGTGTGTTGTTGTCGATTCAGGTACGTAACTCTCTTCCGTTGCTATTGCAAGTAGTTAGCAGGCAAAAACGAAATGGCAAAAACAAGCCAGCTGGTGCAGAGGTGGTGCCTATAATACTGAAGCCCGGATAGCAGTGAGGTTAGTCAGAAACAGATTAAAAAAAAATAAGAAGAAAAATCATATCATCGGCATTTTTTTTTCTCTTTTATTTAACCTTTCTTTTGACGCACTTTAACAGAAAAGGCAATTCACATTGCGAGTGCTCGCCCAGAGTTAGTTGAGGTGACTTGTTTTATCTACGGATCACGACTTGCCGTTGGCTTCCGTAGTAGTACTTGTCCGGCACTTTATCTACCTTAATTCTGACTACGCGGTTATCAATACCTACTTCTGGTTACATTACTATAAAATAAAAAGGCAGTACGCAAAAAAGAGACAAAAAAAGACTGGTCTGATCTCTTCTAACGAATCCGTCCTCTAGGCTTCACAGCCCCTCTACCGCGTCTAACACGACCTCTTCCTGCCGCCATCACGCCCCAACTAATCAAAACACTTAGCCGGCCATCTCCCGGCGACCGGTCACGAGCTCCGATGTATCACGACTAACTTCTCTAGGGCGAACACTCTGACTTGCTCGGCCGAGCGGCGGAGGGATACATCAGGATCCAACTTGCCTAAAAAACTGGTCGACGAACATTTATAACCTAAAAATTGTATGTAACATAGTTACTGATAAATTTACAAAGCATTTTATTCCATAATACCAGCTAAATATTCCTTAAGTTTATTAAATGGGGATGTGCAGCGTCATCAATCTGCCGCGGCTCACCACCTTCACGGAGTTTTGTGCCCGACACTACCACCCACGTCGATCGAGAAACGCCCGGCAGAGCTCATCGCATTCCAGCACGTCCAAATACGTGCCTCCAAGCGAGTGAACTCTGACCTGCCTGCCAGATAAATCCATCCTAGCACAGGCTAGCTCAGAGCTTATTTGAAATTTTAAAAGCCAGCACTTCTCTGTACGTGCTTCTCAGCAAGAGAACTTTGACCAGCCTGCCAAATAAATCCCATTACAGGAGAAGCAAGCTAAGAGGCTACTTGAAATTTAAAAAATCCAAACAAGGCAAAATAAAAAAAGTTTACTTAGAAAAGTTGCTTGAAATTAAATTAGCTTTAAAATGAGTCCAAACACCACATGAATCCCATAAAATTTATTGACACGTCAAATTAAATACTTTTCTCTTGCTTTAACAGTTAAATCTTAAATTTTGAATAGACTTTTAATGTTAATTTCTCTATTAGCATCCCCAATTAATATGTTGGATCCCGCCGTATACATCCTTATCCCTGGTTAAGTTGGCCTACTTAATTTGTTATAAACAACAGAGAAAAAAAATATTAATTAAGACAAAAAAAATGAAATTACAATATGATAAAAGGCCAAGTAAGTACTACGTGCCAGTGCACGTCTCAGTGCTACAGGGGAAACGTATTAAAGAAAAGAAAAATAAAAAATAGAAAATCAAAGGTAAGTATAGAACAGAGACAAGATGGTGGATGTTCATGTAACCAAACAGAGGGATGAGGAAAGGCAGCTAGGCTATTACTGTACAACAATATTTAGACAGAAATGTTCAAGTACAGTACTCTCAGAATTATACTTGTAAGTGAGAAGAGAAAAATATAATTTCACTGTCAGGTCCAACGGTTCATATAAATGGCCTTGTTAAATTTTTATTTTTTTCTCATTAAATCAATAGTGACATATTTCAACACCATAAAAATGTTTTTTATTTATAAACTGTGGCAGAACTACAGGTGGTGTATTGTAACATGTTTCAATATTTTTTAACCTTTGAAGCACAGTACAAATTAATTTGTGTTAACTTTCAAGTTCTTGTAATTTCAGTCACATAAATTATATTTTTATTCATTAGAATTACCCCTCCAGAACACATTTTAAAATTTATTTAATTTCAGTATATTTCAATGTTTGTGTAGACTTAAATCGTGAACTCTTTATTTTATACATAGAGTGTCTTCCTCGAAAGCAAAAGCTAATTTACACTACAACTACATTTGTTTGCTATGTGGTCGGAAACAAAATACTTCTGCTGAAATTTTTGGTTGCTTTGAGCTGAGAAATGGGACTCTCTTTCCAGACTTCACGGTGGCAGCTTCGTCAAAAAAGAGGTGGTGCTGTACAAGACGATAAGAAGCTGCACAACATACGTCATGTCGTAGGCCCATGTACAGAGAGTGGCACTGTACTCAGGAGGTAAAGAGCGTGGCCATAAAGCAAGAGGTCCCAAAACGCTTAATTTTATTGTATGTTTAAGTGGTTCCCATGTGGTCTATTAATGAATTTTCCTGATCCTGCTGCAGTATATCAGCTCCAAGACAGCAACCAGTACGCCAGATTATGTAAAGTCCATCATTGTTTCAAACCGACACCATTTCATCACTCACTTGTTGAGAAATGTATTTTAAGCACAACTGAAGTAACATTTTTTCACTGGCCACAAATAAAAAAGGTTTCCTTTAATTGGTATGATTGAATCACCAGATCTTTTGATGAATTTGGTTTATTTCTTCAAGACATTTTTAATTCCTTGATACCAGTAAGTTATACAGTACTGCAGTTGAACCTGTGAGAAGAGATTGATTTAAGTCTGAGTTATAGATTGCATTTGCCTGTATTTTTCTCCTTTTTTTCCAATCCTAACTGAAATTAGTTTTATTTCCATCAAGATTTTTTTAGTTGGTATTTGAAAATACTGTTAGTATTTTGACTATTTTCCAGTTAGATACATCAAGCTGAATTTATGAAATGGAAAACACTATGTGTTTCCCGGCTCCTGGCAGGGTCATTTTATAGGAAAGAAAAGACAGGAGTGAAGGTTATATTGGCTGCTCAACAAGCGAGCCAGACCTCTCGCCCTCTGGACTGAGGAATGGATGAAGTGAAGTGACATGAGTGTGGCGCAGCAACGAAATGAGAAGCACGGTAAATGAGAGATTCCTGAGAAAACTCATCAGCCAACTGCAATGTGAGTCACGTTTTCCACATGTAAAAAATCTGGGCCCAGACCCACCGAAGATCAAACCTGGATTGCATGCACGGGAGGTGACTACTGTGGCCACTACACGTTACCTATGTACTGTGTATTTATAATTCCCTACAATACTATTTTTATGCTTCTTATAATTTTGTTACGTCTATATTCTCCATACATTTTTGAGGTATTTGAGGATGACCTTGAAAATTGCTGCTCTTGCTAAATGTGGTACTTTTGAAATTAGGGCAATACAATAATTTCAAAATTCTTAATTTATTTTAAATAAACAAATTTTGTTTTATTAACTGTGTGTTAGCATTGCAATATAGATATTTATTTCTATACTTATTTAACCACATATGTACTTGGTTGCATGTAAAACTGAAAATAGTTCAGGTGATACATTGATTAGACATAACTTGAGCTCATTATTATTGGTGTGGTAGCTGGCAATGTTAACATTCTTCATTAGGGTGTGTCAAACATTTGAAGAATTAACAAATGGTGTGTGCTAAATTCATTAACCCAGGCTATATTATGATATATGTGACACAAATGTGAAAGGTAAAATGAAATCCCATAAATGTCAAGATGATATGAACTGAAGTATAATTATGTTTCCCCCACCCAATTTTTAAAACCCAAGTTCTTTAAAAAAAAATATTGCCGCAGCATTTTGAATTTACAGGCTGCAACTTGTCCGCATGCCAGCATTATTGTGCGGTGAGGGGGGCAAGGGGGTGGGAACATTATGTCTCGTCACAGAGCATTCAGGAGAAACAGATTTAGTTCTTCCATGGTTTGCTGAGATTGTTCCAGACGAATAGTGTGATGTTTCCTTAACAATAGCAGTGGCCTACTGCTCTCCCAGCTCCCATCATTGGACCAAGTTACGTGTCACCGTCTATAATGATCTCTCTGTCGACGAGACCTAAGTCCACTTATCTTACCTTACCTTCTTGTTTCGTAGACACAAAGAAGTGGAGCCAGTGGTTTCGACAGATGGGAAACAGAGAATTAAGCGACCTGACCACAATGTGCACAAAGGAACCATCCCATCATTAGGCTCGATTTATTTAGGTTAGTCCTATAAACATTAATAATTGCACTGCCACCTCACTGCAACACGAGGAGGGAATGAGAAAAGGAGGGGGGGGGGGTGGAGGACAGAACTGACCGTGAGGCGATGCTTCTGCTTGTAGGAAGACCAAGCTTGTGGCTCGAGCACAAGATGGCCACCAGCCCTCAGTTGTACGAACATTCTTTTGAAGGCTCGCTTCAGTCCCGCATCTCCCCAGTTGAGATGTAACCACTTGGTGATGCTGAGACAGAGGATCAGGTCGAACTGAGGCTGTTCCGCTGCTAATAAGGCGTCGTCCTCCAGCACGTAGTTGCCCTGCACACACACAAACACTCGCTGCACTAGTTGTGATGGGCAAGAAGAGGGGAGAGGATAGGTATAGTCTGTGTCATGTAAGTGTTCCATATTTTGACAGTTCACTTCTGAGAAACGTGTCTGTACACAGGTTTGCGGAGACCGTGCTTTTCCAGGAAGACAGGTAGGTTTAAAGCTCCAAACAATGAAAACTTTTGGACACATTTCTCTGAAGAGAAATGTCAAATTATGGTCAAGTTACATGAAAACAGACTTTAAGTTGTACATGCATGTGCAGGTTTTCGTCATGGCAGGGTTGCAACTAAATACTGGGAACTGTTGCAACCAAATCCAAACTCATGCTCCAGGTCCAACTCTACAGCGGAGTGAACTGGAGCAGAAATGTGCTGCTAGTGCTATGATTGTAAATATGTATGTATGGTGTGTCAATAAGGACTCAACAAATACAAGGATGGAACTGAATTGTACCCACAAACTTCAGAATGGTATCCTTCATTAAAAATAATTAGAAATAATATGTACACATAGCCTACAGTATAATTCTAGTAAGTGTATAAAAAAGAATTCAGATAAATTTGCTTGTAATGACAACTTGCTAGTTTATAGAACAAAAAAGGTTTAAAAACATATATGTTACTAATTTTTTCTTAAGAAAGTTTTCAAGTTTTTGTTGAGAAAATTTTTTTTCTTCAGTATTCTTGTCATAAAGATTAGGTGTAGCTCCCTTTTTGAACTACTGAAGTTTAATTAAAACAATTTTTACATATTCTAAGTGGGTGCCTACAGCATAAGGTGAAGCGACCCTCAAAATATCTCTTAAGTCCAGCGGGTTGGCCTGTGCATTGATGAGTGAGTGGAGAACTTCAATTTATATATAGAGATTATAACAGTAACAATCAAAGCACATCAAATCAGAGGTAAACATACTTGAAATGCTAGCGCACTAACACAAATTAAACTTCAGTCTTAATTAAGGGTGCTGCTTACCACGTGGTTGAAATGTGTCTCAGTGTGTTCCAAACAGGTTTTTTTTTTCAAGAAACTACAGTATTGCACATGCACCCATTACGCCAACGTACAAAAACCAAAAGAAAATGCACTTCAGACAAGGTCTTAATGTAATTGCTCACTTCAAAATTTACTAACCAGATGTATGTGAAAAACAGATTGAGACATTCACTGAACTTAACTACTGAATTTTCACCAGTAAAATTATATGGTCACAGCTCCAAGTTCTGTTGTAAAAATGAATTAATGGATCGGCGTGAACCTTGCATGCTACAGTATTTATAATTACTCCAACAAAACTCGTGAAACAATACTAAACAGGCAACTGTTGACCTAGGTTAGGTGCGAGACCAGTGCCAACATGACAGATGCACATTACCCCAGCGCAACTAAGGGCTACACATAATTAGTAATAACAAAGGGTATTTTTTCAAGTACAAGATGTTATTAGAGCCATAGTAATGTTTTAAATGTTAGACAAGCTACTTGCAGTTATGTAAAGTAAGTGTCAACATTACAGAGACGAAAATTACGTAATTCAGCAAAGCAAAATCACAAGAATAGTTTAAGTGTAATTAACATTCCTAAAAAAATACACAGACATTCACAACAGAAATATGCCAATTTCAGTTTTTATGTAAAATTTACCGCACGGGCCTGCCGCCAATGTCTCGTCAGTCAAAGCTCAGCAGGCGTGGGTGTGCACGTGTGTCGCGTCGCAAGGGATCTTCAACTTTTGTCTTCTACTCAGTTCACTATAATAGCTTTACTTTCTCCTTAGAACCTTTGTATATGGCAACCCCCGTAATTGCCACCCACTCCAGTCGACTCTCAGTCCCCAGAGCTTTCATTCAGTAATTTTCACCAGAGACTTCAGCTCACATAGGCTACATCCCAGTACATGTTTCTACTCATAACATCACAATTTTTATAAAATATTTACGTGAATTTCAAAAATCTCTCCTTCAAAAAGATCTCTGTTGCCATGTTCTCAATACTACACTGCTCATTTTGAAAGGATTCTGCTGTATTGTACAGGTAAAAACAAAACTTGTTTCATTAAATAATAACTTCTGTTTCTAAGTTGCGTGAAACAAAACAATAGGGAATAACCTGAACTCTCTTTTTTCAGTTTGGCAAGAAAATTTGTAATAGGCTTCTTTGCCATTCATATTGATTAGAGGTAATGTTCAATGTAAATGCCGCAAAACGTGGTAGAATTATCGGAGAGAGCCCGTTGACATTCCATTTTACTCAGAATCATGTGTTTAATTTTACTCGATCATAATAATTTGTTTCATTTCATTTTAGTATTTTTAATTTAGTTTTGCATACTGGCCAGACACAAAGAGTTTGAGAGGAGTTTTTGAACTGTGTCAGGGCCATTTAATCCTTCACGCCAAAAGAAAGAGAAAGCTGTAAATGTAGGGAGAGGGTAGCGAGAGTGTTGGTTAGTCTTTTCAGGGACTCTGGCCGCAGACACCATGAGAGGTGGTTGTGTCCCCAGCCGCGAGTATTCACGGGGTCTGCGTATTTGATTTCAAGACTCGCTGTTCGGGCACCACGAGAGGTGGTTGTGGCTCTAGCCACAGGAATTCGCAGACGTCAGCGTATTTGATTTTGGAACTCTTGATGTGCACACCACGAGGGGTGGTTATGTCCCGAGCCACGGGTATTTGCGTGGTCCACAGAATATTTGTGGAGACTCTAGTTGTGGCCGAGGTGGACGAGCCCTAGATTCGCGGGAGTCCGCCTTTAAGATTTGCTGTCTTTTTGGACGTCACAAAGGGTGTATGTTCATGGGACTGACAAACTAATTACTGGGTTCCTAAGTATCAAGAAAGGAAAGAAATTCTGGCATTATTATTCACTACTAGTAGCACCTACCGGAACAGTTATAAAGATTAATGTGTATATTTTCTCTCCAAATAGCAACTAAGGTTATAAGTTATTCAGGGAAAGTCTAACGAAACAAAATTGTCGACTTTCATAAATATTTCTTATCAAATGTTTATTAAGTTTACAAACAAATTCAGCTTTAAAATGTTTGCAGGCCTCTGCTGTACACTATACATACAATGAAACCATTTTAAACATTATAGTATTCCTTTACCTTCATAGGGGCAATCTCTCACAAAAAATTTTTTTTTTGTTTTGATGTCATGAAATTGAGTGAAACATTTTTCATTTTCATTTCATTAAACAAAAAGCAACAATTGCACAACCCTACCTATTTCTAAAGAAAAGTTCACACAGCCCTACCTACTTCAAGTGTAAAGTAACACCTACTCGTACATACCGCTACATCAAAAATACTTACCAGTATCTCCAGCCACGCACTGTCATGTTACTGTACACAGACATGCCAACTTTCAGAAAGAGTAATTAGTAATGGTTATGGGAAGTAATAGTTGTATATTCACAGTTCCTCCTTTATTTAAGCAGGGGGTTAATCCCCTGTGTAAATTTGGATTTGTAAGTGCAAAATGGTGCTATTTAAACAGTTTTCAGGTACATAGAAATACAAGTATTTTGTAATATTTGTTCAGAACAAAAAATTTACTAAATTGAAAACTTTAAAACACTAAAAGTAATCTTAATTTTGTAATGCTTTATTTGGAGGAAGAGAGGTTCTCCAGCTCTTGGCTACATCCCTGATGGTTAACGGATGCAAGTCTGACAAGGGCCTGAGAAACCACAACAACTCCTCAACAAATTTAGCAATGCAGCATACTATTTATATTTAAAATAATGTATATAAAATGCACCTCACAACTACAGACCCTCTTCAACAGCCTCCTCAATGGTATCTAAGGCTACAGTAGACTGTGTTGAGGCTGCTCGTTTTGCAACCTACACTTGCTCAAAGTGGTTTGCTGACAATGTTTTGTCTTTGAAACTAACTGCATTTTCTGTAATAACAGTTCTGTGTGCGAAGCTTCGAAATGTCGAAGTTGAATATTAAGTTACCAAATATTCGCTGCAAGGGTAGTTTGAAGCTTCAAACAGCCACTTTTATACTCTGGAAATAAAGAACCACTTCTGTGCTCCTGAAACAACCAAAAATTTTTTTTTACTCCTGAGAAAAATAACCACTTACAAAGAACCACTTCTGTGCTCTCAAGATAAAGAACCACCTTTATGCTACAGAGACAAACAACCACTTTCATGTTAACTACATTTTTTCACAATGAATTTAGACATGAAAATATAAAGTGCATAAGGACGTACAATAAGTTGGTAAATATGATAATTGTCATGTGAAGAATTCTACTACTGTTTGCTCTGAAGTGTTGTGTTTCCTTACCTTCAAGTAAAACTCTGTAAGTACTTGTGCAGTTAACATTTAGAGTTTATTAACCTCTACTGTATTGACAAAATTGCCACATTTGATCTGCTTGACCTGCGCAGAGTGGTAAAAAAAACTGTATTCTACTATGTTTCAATTTGGTGAGTAAATCACAAGTAGAATGCAAAACTCAAACTGACTGCAGACTCATTAACTTTTCAAGAAGAGAATCAGTAAAACACCTACTAGATGTTAAATTTTAGTGTAAATTGCACAGAACAATTTTGTGTCAAAATTAATTACTCCCACATTTTGACCGGATTCATGCAAATGTATCAAACTTTAAAAAAAGTTAACAGGTTTACAGTTCCAACGAGTTACTGAAACATTTATTTAATAAGAATACATACAAATAGACCCATTTGAAAACATTTTGCAAAACCATATTCTACTGAAATTTTTTTCCCATTCTTTGAAACTTGTGTATCTTTTAATTGTGTTTAATACCT
>PNEQ01019189.1:0-24585 GCA_003012365.1 Medauroidea extradentata
CGGGCTATGACCATGTCGTGATTTTCCAACTTTCTCAAGGGAAACGTGGTAGATGAGAAAGCAAGAGTAAACTCTACTGACCTGCGCTCCCAGGCTCCAAGCGCGCGTGTTCACTGAGTTGTGACAGTAAAGAGTAAACAATGTGTCGGGCTATGACCATGTCGTGATTTTCCAACTTTCTCAAGGGAAATGTTTACAATAGGGATACAAATTCGACAATTTTACTGACTTGGTTAGTTCATTATTTCGAATTGTTCATAGACATACAATTATAAAATCTAAAACATACAAACATTTATTTTACATTGTGTACATTTATTGTAAAAATAATGTTCTTTCACACATGCTGTAAGAAAGAAAAATAAATACACGCAAACACTTGTTTATTTGTTTCCTAGCTAAAGGATTACTTTTAAAATCGTGTTGTGAATACACAATATTACAATAAGAGGACACTTCTGATTTTGAATGAAAATACAAGTTTTCGCCTGGTTTTTAATCGAGACGTTAATTTTTTGTCTGAAAATGACTATAAAACCGTGTGTAACTCATTAACCTTACGTAGAAAATATGTTTGATTCCCTTTCGGATTGTTGTGAAATAGTCTGATTTTGAAAGTTTGCTCCTCATTTCTGCAGCTTCCAGCTGAATCTGATCACTTGATCTCTCCCTGGCTATTTTGGGTTATAGTACATCCAACAATAAGATGTGACTTTCCAATGTAACAATGTGATTAAAAGATTGGACTCATAGGGAATATTCAGCAGCGACCAATCAACATCTAAAGATGCGTGTCCAATTCCTTGTGCAGCAATAACTTATAGCGTAGTTTACATCAAATACACCAACCCTCAATCTTGCTTCTTATACGTACCAATTCTATGGTCGAGGAAAACATCCTCGATAGACCGTACTTGGGTTACACCATAACTAGAGCCACGATTTTATGGCGAAAATATTTTTGCAACATTTGATTCCAATGCGTCATGTGCACATCTGCAGATCTGCTACATCGTTTGTGATTGGATGATTTTACTCTCACTTGCCTTGGCAAATCACAGACGTACGGAGTCACAATAATCTTATTATGATTGGTGCAGTCGAATGAGAGATGTGTCTGAACAAAGACACGCTGCCAATAACCATGAAGCAGACCTGCCGATGTGCACAGGAGACACTAAAACAAAGTAGGGCAAAAATTTTTTCGCGACAAAATCGTGGCTCTAACCATAACCAACTCTAGTAGCAGACAGCGGCGTTTGATGTGCCAAACCTGCAACAAGGGTCATTTGAATAGTTCTCTGAGAACTACCAAGACGACGGCTTTATCTGATTCGTCAGTATGTCACACATACAAACAAATCAATGAAATATACTGCAATAGGTGAGCTCATTGCTCATGCCAATGTTGCCACATTGAACGACCCGGCCTATGCTAGAGACGACTATGGTTACGTACGTGATTGTTAATTCCAGATTATGTGTAAAGCTAAAACGTTCTTCAAAATTAAGTTTTTATTCAATCAAAGTTTAATTTCTTTGAACTATTTTACCACCGATAAAAAAACAGTCACGAAAATGTCTTTTGAAACAAGACGAAAGAAAACCGCACATTTCACTTATAAATCAGTTAAATAAAAATGTCAAGAGTGATAGCTTATAATAGTCTTTTTAAATTTTCCATTTCTGCACAACATTTCTTTGTAGAAATACTCACACGTGAAGCAAATCATGCTTATGAATGTTCCTGCCAGAAGTATATAGAAAGCAGTTTGTACATGTTTGAAACCAAGTGATGGTTTTGTCGATATGACGCCGTATAGCTGATGTGCGCCAATAAGTATCTGATCATCTACTGACCACTTGAAGAACAGTCCAGCTTCAGATATATGGGAAAGAACTTTGTCGAAGAAGTTTTGGTGGTTGGAAATGTGAGGGAACTGGTACACCAACTGACCAGTGAAGATACAGTCTCGAGTGATGTGAAGAAGTGGGTTACCATTTTCAAGATACTTGCTGAGCTTCACGTAGTAGTGCGCTATGTAAGCGACTGTCACGAAGGATATGTTCCTGTGGTAGGCCATCATGTCTAGTGTCTCGCACACGTTGTCCACAGATGAAAATCTCATCAGCAAATTAGCGACATGTTGGTTGTCGAAATCCATAGATTCAATTAACAGTTCTTGGCCTTCTGTCTTTGTCCCCAAATCCGCAGTGACAGCGAGACCTGACCTGTCCCATTCTTCTATGGTGTCGATGTCGGGCAAGTAGTGCGGTGTCGTGAGGTAGCTGAAGAGGGCGCTCTGGTACGAGTTTACCATCAGCAGGCTGAAATAAAGGCAAGACGCGGTGAAGAATCTCAGCGAAAATTTGGTTTGGGTAAACACAGTGGCTCCAGACACAGATATACGCCATATTTCAAGAGCGTTCAAAACCAACGATGCATCAGGACGGAATATTTTTGCCAACAGCACGAAAACAGCAACTGCGCCGAAGTAAAGCGCCCAAGTCTCGTTCGCGAGGGGCAGTACAATGTTCAAGTAGTCGGGCGTGCGGCTGGCTTTGGGCACCAAGGCAATCAGGCAACTCTGTTTGGCGGGGTAGCATGACTTCTCGACGTTCCCAATGTGCGAGAGGAATACTTTCCCGAATACGTCCACTTCATATTGTTCTATCTCGTGCTCGTTTGTTTGATCTATTATCCTGATGGTTGCGTTCGATAGCTCGGAATAAATTTCTAAAGGACGCATTTCTTGCTGTAGCATAAAATTTTTATCTTCGCTGCAGCCTATCAGATCATTTCTGTATGAAGTTATGTACACATTAAAATACTCTCCATTCATTTTTCTTACGTTTTCCTTGAGATCCGAAGACGACACTTTTACGTCGACAAGTTTGAATTCACTGAAATTCATGTAGTGCTTGAAGTACCAAATACACATGTGACCTGACATATGTTGGTTCACACATTCTGGCTCGTATATTGGAACATTGTCACATCTACATGCTAAGAATAAATCTCTTATGTGGAACTCTTTGGTAGCTCTGAACAGCTCCTTGCTTAATGGATTCATCTCGATCAAATCTGACGGAGGAAATACAATTATAAACCTTGCTCTTGGGTTCCACACGCTCAGAGACATAAACTCCTGTAAATGTGCCCAAAATTGTTTGTCAACCTTTTCAACAAACCATACTACACCACCCGATCTTCCAACGAACCCAGACAAGAAAGGTCCTGTTAGGAATTCATCGGTGTTTTCAAATCGCCTAGTAATTTTTCCTTCTAATAATTCATCTTTGACAAAAATTTGCGACACAATATTACTTTCAGCCATATTTATAACTAATTTATTCGATTTCAAGCCACTGATTATTGGTTTTAATCCACGACCTATATTGAAGGCACTTATTCTGTTATCAAATACAATGGTGATAGTAGTTAAATCGTTTGAGCGAAACAGATCCATAATTGTAGTGGTGACATCTTCTAAAAGTCGTGAGGTATTATCGCAGAAACTTGAAGTAAACAACCTAGTACTCCCAGAACGTAGGCTAACCATCACGACAATAATTTCAATAACAATAAATATGTGTGCCATAGTTTCTTTTTCAAAACTTACAGCACGGTAAAACTTTGGTTATTAACTCCGCGGTAAAATTTCACCAAAGTAAACAGCAAACGTTCGTTAGGCACAGTAAACAATTTAATGCGGTTTCCTTTGCTGCTGTTCCCTGTTCTGGCTATGCGTGTCTTGTATTCAGGGCTTAACTTAAGTAGTCCTCTGTGTAAATAGCATAATTATTTGAACTTTACTTCCAAGAAACTACTTGACCGAATGTCCGTGCACTATCTTGTTTCGGATAATTGATGCCGAAATTACTGGATAAATGTCTCTAATTGCGGTATCGTATTCCAACCACGCCTTCCACGTTCTTCACGTAGTCTTTAATGATCGTAAACAGACGAGAAATGTTTCCACGATTAAGATCTACCACCAATAGCGGGTTCGTTTAAATTGTAGCAATCAGGAATGTACTGAACTCATTTACAATCAATACGCGAAAGATATTATGCACATTTCAAAAAATTACCCAGTGGTTAAAAAAATCTAAAACGCGAGTTAAAAATAATTTTGTTTATAAATTGACGTTTGCGTAATATGTTGTATAGCTTTACGTGTATGAATTTAACTATAATGGAATTATGAAATTGTGAATTCTCAAGGTAGTGCTCATATAAAAGATTCTGATTTATTCTCAGTATAACACTAGTAGATTTCTTAAACCTTTAAGCGGTTTCTTTATAAAATACAGTAAGTGAATGTTACACGTAGAGGTCATTTTTACTAAATCAAAATTTTCGGAAGTAAACCATTACACAGACTAAAACATGACGTAAGAAACGTTGTAGTATCACAAAAATGGAGATTCTACGGTTTTCACAAGACTTTTCATGGTTGTAATTTTTATTTGCAAAAAAACATATTTGAATTACGTGTGTGTATGTAATTTGGAAGTCTAAACTTAACTCCTTTCGGCTGTTGTAGCTATTAACCTATAAAATGGTTTTAAACGTACATTATTTGATATACGTAGGCGATAGCCTAATGTTCAAGAATTAACTGAACAGTCCTCGAAAACTCATTAAAATCCACTCATTTCTGAATTTATACCAGTGACATCAATTAAACATCGAGAAAAGTGACACAAAATCCATATTTAAGGGCTTTTGGGCATGTCTGGGAATGAAACGGATTAAATTTGATTTCAATTTGGTCGAAAAATGATTAAAATTTATCTCGCTTCTCTTGATACTAGCAGTCCAAATTTTGTGTTGAAGAAAATTTAGATTTTTTAAACTGATTTCATTGAACTTAGCGATACGTGAAGAGTAATCTACTAGAAACTGGCATGTACATTACACTCTTGCTGTATATCCAACTGAATTTATTCGCATATCTATGACATTATTTTATTAAAGGTAATTAATTTTTGCATGGGCCAAGTAATCTTATATGATGCAATTAAAATAATTTAGTGAATCAGTCAATTATATCTAAAATGTGACACATAGAAGATCAGATTCGAAAGTGAATATTAGTAAATTGCGCTAGTCTTCGTGTCCTACATCAATAATGAAGATACGAAAATTTTAAAACATGTGTAAAACACTTTAAACTAATTTAAGAGAATTTTACATAATGTGACTCCTTTCCATCTTTAAACTCAGAAGAATAACTTATGTTAGGAAAACTGGACTTTCTAATATTATATTCTTGCAATGCAATTGTATATTTACAATATAGGATAATAATAATAATAATAATAATAATAATAATAATAATAATAATAATAATAATAATAATAATTTTCTTTAAACATTTATTTCAACTGTTTGAAATTCTATAGCAGCAAAATTACTTTTATTGAATTCAAGTTTACGTTGTTATCGAGGTGAGCTCATATACGTTGTTTAACTTCTTGAATACTGGCTCCGTTTTCGCTCTAGTTAGATACAACATTTATCTGCTTATATTTCATAATTTTAAAAAAACGGGAAATAATATAGAAAGTAATATTACGAATCAACATAAAAAATTTGTCGAAATATTACAATAAAAAGTTTTCCACTTAATAACTACACTAAAGGGAAATACTTGCAAAAATGCCGTGCTGAGCAAGCTAAAAAACGAAATTATTTGAGGAATATTAGTTGTACGTAAATGCTAATTAATTTGACTAACGTTTTTTGTTGTAAATGCAAACAGTAAATTTATGTCACATTTTACATTAACATGCGGCCATGTGTAATTTTTTAATGTGTGTTGTAGTTTTTTCCTCCGTACTGCTTAGTATTTACTTGTGTCCGATGGATGGATATTATAAAATAAATAATAAATATGAGAACTGTAGTTAGTGTATGTTTATACAAAATACGTCGTACAGGTAAGTAATACGTATTACTTAAAAGAATAATGCTAAAGTAAACGCTGGAAAAGATAAATTTATTAATATACAAAAAATTTACTGATGCCATTCCCTACACAACTAAATCTAGAGGACACCCTTTCGCTGCACAGAAACATAACTTACCGACATATTCTGTGGGTGGTTTTCTCATCCGCGATGTGGTGTAGGTGAAAGCAGGGTAATTTAAATTATTATGCGAATATGGATAATGTTTGAAAAGTATATTTCCGTAAGCATACAAATATAAAATCACGTCAAAATTATGCAAATTTACAAGGCGGTTATTCAACCAAACCATGTGCAGTATGTAACGGATGACGATTTATTTTATTCCCATATAAGCACTGTAAAAAAAATTATATCAAATTTTAAAAATTGCATTTTTTACTGTAGAAAAAATCAGTATAATAAATAAAGGTAAAAGGAAAAAAATACGTTTGCAAAACATATCACAAAATCTTAAAAAAAAGATGTGTTTAATAACATAATGTAGATGTTCAATATTCGAGAGAAGATGAATCTATGACCAATCAAACTAGAAAGTCTGATTTACAACCAATGTTTAAATATTTTTACACACTATTTCATAGTGTTTTACTGTCTTTATAAGTAGTTACGAAAAATGCCAGCGCAGAATATGCCTGGAATGAACATGAAGCAATTGAGGGAATTAGCTCAAATGTTAGCAATAAAATATTTAAACAGGCTAACCAGATTTGATTTAGTTTAACATTTAAATAATGTTTTTTAAGAGGAGAAGGGAAGGAGGGACATTATCATGTAATACAGTTCAGTATCATTTACACAGGCTAAGCTTTTATTGAAGCTGTGTTAGTCTGATGCAGCTCACCTGTCCGTACATAACAATATTATTGCATGTATTCCAAGTCTATTTCTTGAATGTAACAACAAAATTATATTCTGTTCCCTACAAGCATATAAACAACAAAGACGTCTCACAGCTGGTTTAATGATATGCACTTAACCAAATAGAAACTATTTGACCATAAAAATTTCTCTCACTGATTTCTTTCTCTGGTTACACAGACTCAAACCTCAGCACTACAGAGTAGTACAGCAGCAACATATAATCTCAAAGTTATCATTTGTATGTACAACTAGGGCCAACCACGAGAAGAACACTTAAGTTAACTGCATTCTCGCCAATGCGCACACATTATTATATAGACACTGTGTGATATGGCATTCCCAGTTTTCCCTTTCCACATTTAGTATTAACAATAGCTAACATTAACTCATAAATACGTATATGTTTAAATGTTTTTTATTTATGAAACTGGCAACGTTAAAAGTTTGTCAACAATTTTGACTTCTTACCAAAAAAAAAAAATATTTCTGTGACACCATACCAACTTTTATATAGTTATACAAAAGAAAAACATTTTTGCGCCACCATCACAACTTGCATATTGTGTATACATCTTGCATCGTGCTGACGTAGTTTTGTATTTGTGTGTACAGTAAAGCGTGTGTTTTATGGCTTTATGAAGAGTATCATAGCCATATCTAGTAATAGCCCGGGACCTTCGACGTGCCAACCCTGCCAACAGGTGTCACATAATAACGCTATGCGCTGACCCACGATTTTGTGGCGAAAAGATTTTTGCAATATTTTGTTTCAAAGCCTCACACGCACATCGGCAGCTGTGCTTCATGGTTATTAGCAGCGAGTCTTTGTTCAGACACGTCACTCATTTGACTCTACCAGTCAAAATAACGTTACTGTGACACCGTGCATATTCGACTTGCCAGTTGAACACCGACACAAGTAAGTGTTAATTCTCTCTATCTTTGACAACGAAGCAGAGCTGCAATAATGTTAACATGAAACATTTGAAGCAAATGCTTGAAAATCTTTTCGTCACAAACTCATGACTCTTAGGTATATCTCTTTAACGACGACGGTTTTTTTTTTCTGATTTGTTTGTCTCCCTATATTCCTGTGAATGAAGGAAAGCTCGAAGTGCTACTTAAACGACCCTCCTCGGCAGGGTTGCCACATCTATTACCGCAGCCTTCTAAAGGCGCTTATGAAAATTCGCGAAGGTAGGGTAGGTCAGCCATAATTTCAAAGTGTTCTGTGTTAGAAATATGACCCCAGGTCAGTATTCCCGTGTTCGAAATTTCAACTGACTGCCTCTCCGTCAACTGCTCAAACTAATATTGTAGTTTAATGTAAACATAATACCTGTAAAGTATACACTGTGGATGTAGCGTTTAGCAAAATACTTATCGTGTGTGAAATATGTTGAGTTTTTGTTTCTCGTCATTTTAGAACCTTTACTAGCAATGTAGGGTTGATCGAATCCTGGTAATGGACAAAACCCGGTCACGCGACTGAAATAACCTACCCTACTGCAGCGAGTGAATTTTCATAAGCGCCTCAAGGGCATGGGTTCCTATTTATGCTAATTTTTGCGAGCTTAATTTTTTGAATCAATAAAGGGAGTAGACATAAAATCGTCACATAGAAATGTTGGAAATTGTTTGTACTATGCACCCTAATTTTTTCGCAACATTATTTTCTATAATTTTGCCTAATTATCGACTAAATTAAATTTTCTTTAAGTGTATAATTAGTAAAAATTATGAAAACTTATATTTGAAAAAAAAAATTAGGCTACATAGTACAAATAATTTCCGACGTTTCTATATAACGGTTTTGCGATATCTGAAGTCCAGGTAGCATTAGTTAAACAAAACTTTGTAACGGTTTGTAGTGGCGTGGTAGGAAATATAAAGAGGAGTCATCGAGGGGAAGACAGGCGCCAGTTGCCCTACCCGCGCGTGAGAGGCTCAAAAGCGACGGAGCAGTAAGGTCGACCTTGAAGCTCGTATCAAATGCCGCGTCGCCTCAACGAGCCAAGCGCTGAACTAGCGTGCAAGCTTCCCGTCGAACGGTTTTTACTATGGCACACTAAGCGGTGACCATATAATTTTATTGGTGGAAAGTCTGCAATTAAGTTCAGTGCAGGTCGCAATCTGAGTTTCACATACATCCGGTTAGTACATTTTCAAGTACGAACGTCTGAAAAGGCCGTTTTTATCCATGTTGGAGGGCTTAGAAACAGTGATTTAATGAGCATGGTTTCTTAACAATGAGGTTCCGACCTTGTCTGAAGTTTGTTTTCTTTTCGTACGTTGGCACAATGGGCATACGTGAAATATTTTCGCAGAAGAAAACCGGTCTACGAACACACTGCAACGCATTTGAAGCGTGGGGTAGGCGGCAGCCTTAAGAGACGATAAGTAAGGACAGGAAGGTTTTTATGAAAACATTTTTCCGCCACTTTGTGTCAATTCCTTACGTGCACATCTACAGCTCCGTTTCGCGGGCAGTGATTAGTAATTTTAAACTCTCAGCATCTTGGGGTTCTGCCAGAAATCACAGACGAGTGGTGTCTCAGTTAAACTTTCTCTAATTGTCACAGTCAAATGAGAGACGCCTCTGCGCAAATACACTCTGCCAATAACCGTTGAGTACAGCTGCAGATGTTCACGTAAGGCATTAAAACAAAATGGTGCCAAAATCATTTCGTGAAAACTTCTGGTCCCAGCGATAAGACAAGTGGCGAGCAAGTAAGAACTGTCTGTACTGCTCGAGCTCTCTCAGGCTCCAAGCGTGCTCGTTGAGTTCTGATAACACAAAGAAGCAACACCATTGTATTATTACGGTAAATAGTAACGAGGATACGTACATGTGACAATACCTTTGAAATTACCCATTTTCCCACAGCAAATGTACACAAGAATGATAAAAATTCGTCAATCTTTGCTGAATTACTTACTTCATTTTTTACAAATGTATTCACTAGCCTAACGTTCAAAAATATAAATAATACAATCGACGATTAGAGATAAATACACTGGAAAATCGCGAAAATATTTAACATAGTCTCCAATAAACAGTAGTATCTCAATCGTGACACGTGTTGACAGTTCTCTGGCAAATCACACACGTTCTGTGTTAAAACTGTACAGTTATAATTGGGTCTGTTGAGGTGGGTCACAAATCTTCATATAAACTGTAACCAATATGGGTGCAAAACCTTCAGTGTTAAACATAGCATGTTGGAGCCTAGCAAACAATCAAATTTTCCCGCGATTTACCAGTGTCTCAATTAGAGACCATGGTTTTTCGCGAAAAGAATTTCGCCCCACTTTGTTTCAGTGCCTTACGTGCACATCTGCAGGTCTGCTTCGTGGTCAGTGATTGGATATTTCAACTCTCTCGAGCCTTGGGATTCTACCGGCAATTCACAGCCGCGAGGTGTTGCAGGGGCTTTATTGTAATTGGCTCAGACAAATGATATACGGCTCTTCATATAGGCACGCTGCCAATAATCATAAAGCAGAACTGCAGATGTGCACGTAAGGCACTGTAACAAAATGGAGCGAAATTCTTTTGGCAAAAACCAGAGTCCCTACCAATGATATTCTTAGTATATTCCATGTAAAGATAACGCTCTATTGCATTTATTGGAACTTGAAAAACTGAAAACATATGTGAAGCAAATCATGCCTATGAACGTTCCTGCTAGAAGTATACAGAAAGTGATTTGTACATGTTTGAAACCAAGTGATTGTTCTGTCGACACAGCACCGTATTGCTAATGCGCGCCAGTGAATATCTCATCATCTACTGATAAATTGAAGAACAAACCAGCCTCGAATATTTGGGAGATTACTTTGTCTAAGAAGTTTGGTTAGTTGGAAATGCGAGAGAATTAGTATACCAACAAGTCGTAGATGAGACAATCCCTTGACATATGAAGAAGTGGGTTACCGTTGTCGAGATACTTACTCAACTTCACGTAGTTATCAACATTGTCAACAACTGTGACCAAAGATATGTTTCTGTGGTAGGCCAACACGTCTAGCATCTCGCACACATTTCCCACAGGCGGAAATCTATTCAGCAGATTAACGATGTGTTGGTTGTCAAAATCGATAGACTGTATGAACAGTTCTTGGCCCTCTGTCTTCGCCCCCATATACGCAGCAACAGCCAGACACGATCTGTCCCATTCTTCTATCCAACGATGCATCAGGACGGAAGAATCTTGACAGCAACACGAGAACAGCTACTGCGCCGAAGTAAAGCGCCCAAGTCTCGTTCGCGAGGGGCAGTACAATGTTCAAGTAGTCGGGCGTGCGGCTGGCTTTGGGCACCAGGGCAATCAGGCAACTCTGTTTGACGGGGTAGCATGATTTCTCAACGTTCCCAATGTGCGAGAGGAAAACTTTCCCGAATATGTCTACTTCAAATTGTTCTATCTCATGCTCGTTTGTTTGATCTATTATCCTGATGGTTGCGTTCGATAGCTCGGAAAAATTTTTCAAAGGACTTATTTCTTGCGGTAGCAGAAACGTATCTTCGCTGCAACCAATAATAAATCATAACATTTCTATATTTTTTTTTCATGTACACATTAAAATATTCACCATTCATATTTCGGGCGTTTTCCGCGAGTTCCGAAGACTTTAAAATGTTTACATCGACATGCTTGAATTCACTATAATTCAGATAATTAAGGGCGCGGTCTACCGCAATTTTCATCGTCATTATTTTATTTTTTATCTGTACCAGATATTTTTTTCTAATTTATACACAAAATGTGAATAAAGTTGGCTCTTATGAATTTTTTATCTCTCATAGTTTTCGCGTAATGGCTTGTTAAAGTCATATTTTGCATGTTTCCGTTTTAACGACTACACTAAAACCAACTGATATACCAAACTCAAAAAAGTCACAGTGAATAAAGATATTACAGGTTACAATGACATGCTCATAAGATTAAAGAATAAACATTTTTTGTATTTAAAAAAAATAGAATTTTTAAATATTTTTATTTTCGGTTTCAGCATTTTTTTTAATTCAAATTATTTTTATTCTTTATTTTTATGAGCATGACATCGTAGCCTGCAATGTCTTTATCCACTGTGATTTTTTTTAGTTTGGTATATAAGTTGGTTTTAGTGTAGTTAAAACGGAAACATGCAAAATATTACTTTAACAAACCATTACGCGAAAACTATGAGAGATAAAAAAAATTTCATAAGAGCCAAATTTAGTCACACTTTGTATCTAAAACAAGAAAAAAATATCTGGTACAAATAAAAAATAAAAAAATGGTGATGAAAATTGCGGTAGACCGTGCCCTTACGTGCCAAACAAACATGTGAGTCGAGATACTTCGGTTCTCACTTTCTGACTTGTATATTGGAACGATGTCATATTTACATACTAGGAATAAATATCTTACGCGAAACTCTTTAGGAATTCTGTACAGCTCTCTGTTTAGTATATTTACGTCGATCAAATCAGAAGGATAGAATATTATTATAAACCTCGATCTTGGGTTCCAAATGCTACGGAGGCCTTCAACTCTTTTAAATGTGTCCAAAAATTTTTGTCGCCCTTTTCAACAAACCATAAAACACCACCCAATCTTCCAACAAACCCAGCCAAGAAATTGCCTGTTAGGAATTCACTGTCGTATCCAAATCGCCTCGTAAATTTTCCTTCTAGTAATTCGTCTTTGACAAATATATGCGTCACAATATTACTTTCAGCCATATATATCACCAAATTATTCGATTCCATGCTACCAATTATTGGTTTTAGTCCACGACCAATATAGCGGCCACTTAAATCCGTTCTTAATTACAGTGGTAACCGTTTGAGAGAAACAGATCCATCATTTTAATGGTGACATTTTCTAATAGCGATGAGATATTCTCGCATACACTTGAAGTAAACAACCTAGTATTCTCAGAGCTTGGGATAATCAACACGATAATAATTTCAAGCACAAAAAATACGTTTGCCATAGTTTATTTTAAAATACACTCGCACACAAATACAGACACACACACACACACACATACACACACATAGACCCAAACTTTATTTAAACTCCGCAGTAAATGTTCACCAAAGTAAGCAGTAAACTTTCTATGCGCACAGTAAATTGTCTAATGGTGTTTTTCTTTTGCTGTTCGCTATTTTGGCTATGCCTCTCTTGTATTCAGTCCGTAAGTTAATTATGAGTAAACAGTATAAACATTTGAATCGCCCTGCGAAGGAACCACTAATCCGAATGTTTGTGTACAAGCTGGTTTCGGAGTATTGCTGTCGCAATTACCCGATAAATGTCTGTGATAGCGATATCGTACTCTAGTCACGGCGTCCCCTTTTTTTCCGTCGTATGTAAAGCACATCAGATGAGAAAGGTGGTCTCGATTCAGAAATAGCAATAACGATGGGTTCCCTTGATTTACAGCAATCAGATATGTACTAAACTCTTTACAGTCAATACACGAGATTACTGTAAAACTCTGAAATAAGAATTCAGTGGTTAAATTAATCTCAAATGCGTTGTTTTAAATTATTTTGTTCAAAATTGACATTTGCACGTATTTAGTTTAATTGACATTTTGTTAACTATTAAATTGTTTATTCTCAATATCATGACCAGATAACGTTTTAGATTTATAATTGGTAAAACACCTATATGGATTTCTTAAATCTGTTTTATTTTTTTCGTTTTCTAAAGCAAGTGAACGCAACAAGGAGAAGTCAATGTTAACGAAACCAGAATTTTCAAAATTAAACCCATACGTAGGCTAATGGCATGAAGAAAGAAACATTGCATGATTAATTACACAAAAATTGAGACACTAATGTTTCCACACGATTTTCCATGACACTTATTTTCATTTACATGAAACGTATTTAAATTAGGGCTTGTGATTATATTTGATTACTAGGGTTACATAGGCAGAAACTAACGCACTAACCAGTGTGCATGAACTTCCATGAAAATCCTGAAAAATGTATCAACATCAATCAATATATACAAATTTTCAGTCAAATATTAAATTCTGTCACTTCTGAGTTTCAACCAGTGGTACCAATTAAACGTCAATAAATGTGATGAAGATTTCAACAATTTAACATCTTTCGAGCAAGTATAGTGAGAAAACAAGAAAATTTGATTGCAAATTGACTAAAAAATAATGAAAATTCAGCTTGCTTCTCTTGATGCCAACTGCTGGCAGTTCGGACTTTGTTTAGTGAAAATTTAGTATTTTACTGGTTTTCATTCAATTTTGTTGCAACTGAAAAGTAATTTAATATGTAAATCCCTGTACGGCGTTTCAGGAACTGGAATCTGCTCCCGTTTTCAGGCAAAGACACACACATGGTCCAAAACATTTTTCTTCTGTTCTTGTCTGGAAAACTACCATGTTTTGTTTCGTCTCCCTGTTGTGTCGTAATTTGTGGTTCATTTTTATTTTATCTGAGTGTCCATTATCCAAAGCATGCCTCTTGTGTTGTGTACCTTGGTCGTGTCCTCTTTCTTTCTTATTTTATTATTTGCCTCTCTATCTTTATTTGCCTCGGTTCCATTTATGGACATTCATGTTGCGTGAGTGTCTTGTCGTCTAAAGCAAGCCCTTATTATTTTATTTATGTTTTCCTATTATCTTCAGTTCTCTTTAGCATACTTCTGCATTGCAATGAAGTATGTTAAAAATGTACATCCAGTCATGCACTCCCACTGCACAAGGCTTTCAAAAGTTTAAAATTATTCAACGTTATATATAAAACAAGTTGCAAAACACCAGACCACTTCAAATATATCCACTATGAAACAGTGAACACTGTAAATGGTCGTCAGACTGCAAGAACTGTGAATACCGACTGACGTTTGCATACGTTAGCACCTGCTAGGGCTCCAGCCAGCACGACTCCTGCACTTTGGCTGTTGCCAGTTGACAGGCGCTACGTGAAGAAGCTCAGACCATTCGTCTCTCATATCAACGATACAGGCTCGATTATCTGCGCACTTTATCCTAATTATTCGCGAGTGGTAAATGTGGCGGATATTGCCACTGTACGACGGATTTCCTCGAGTTTCTCTTGTTTCCCCCGCCATTCGTATTCCATCGCTTCTCCATTTTAGAGCTTCGTTTTGGGCCGTCATTCAGGACTCTGTAGACGTCCAAGGTCATTAGAGTTCTGCCAGATTAGTAGTGAGTCCCTGCCTCGTATACTTTCCGTATATAAAGTTCGTTTTTATTTTGCACATCCTGCCATTACTTTGTAAATGAGTGAATATCCGATTTACATATTGAATAGGTTTAACCAGTGCACTGAATAACGTACTCAGTAGTTTACGTAGTGCACGCACAAATTTAACAATCTCAGCACAATAAATGAGGCTTTACACACAGCCCGAAGCGAGTTTACAATGGTACTGAGTTGTGCAGAAAGGAACGAACCTACAAAGTTATTTATTTTGAGGTAATCATGCCAAGTGCAAGAAGGACAGATGTACACACTATAAGAATAATAAGTATAAAATAGTAATATTAAACTGAAATAAGAGTCCAGAGAAAATGTCTATACAAGATAACAGTAAACTTTTACCTTGAAGTTTTCCGTTCCGGTGAACTGTACGTTGGTCCCCTTCTGCTTAACTCCGTTCAATCGTTGATCGTTGGTCAGCTTCCAGATAGTTTAACGAAGCCTGCAAAGATATTATTTAAAATATTTCTGTGAGATTTCAACAATTGGGACTGATAAATAATTTGAACCATTGTACTGTACCTGTAGATGAATACGTAAATTATAAGGAATTCAATAAAACTTTCCTTGAAATGGAGAAGGAAATTCAGTCACAATTCCTCATGCAAATCAAATATATTGCCTAGTTAGCACGTTGATATTAGTTTATTTATAATTGTTTATTTAGCTATTAAATGATTCCACTTCTTTTAACAAAGTATCTGTAACAGTACACAAAAGGAGAACGTTTAAAGAACTTCATTTTGAGGAAAACTAAATATTACGTGACAAACTATAAGCAAAAATGTTTAATGATTTGTGCATACATTGCTTTGAGAGTCTCAGTTAATTCTGATTTGCTTTCCCAGTCAGTGAGTGGTTTACATGAAACGGAGGAATATTTATTTACGTCGGTTTCCGTTTTCCTTGGATACCATGACTACCCATGTGACGAGAAATCCGTCACAGTGAGTATTAGAACAAAAACACGAACAAAAGTTCCTTGAAATTATTTTGGGTCTATAGAGTCTACATGATAGCAATCTCGTTCTGAGGATAATTTAACCAACAGTTTCAATCTGATTCCGCCCTTCTCTGTGAGCAGCTGTGTAGTGAGCAGAGGTATGTAATATTCGCGTTTTTATTTCGTGTCTGTAAACGGAATGTATTAATTTCGTGCGCTGATATCTTACGGAAAAGGAAGTAGATAACGTGTTTTCTGTTACTGCGTAAAGTAAATTATGGTGGGGGTAATGCTACCTTAAGGGCGTTGAACCCGTAAAATTTAATTTTCTTTATATTTGTGCCAAACACCGTTCAACTTTTGCACATCAGATAACACGTCATTTCCCCAAATAAAAAAATTAGGCCCCATAGTTTTTGCAAAATCACTCATCAATGTCACGAAATGGCCATTACGGTGCAGCCAAAATCAAAAAAGTAATTAACTAATGGATTCAAAATTTCAGGAACTGAAAGTCAGTGTATCAATGCATTTCATGACATGTCTGACGAAAGTTAGTTTTGAATATTTCAGTAGTAGCCGAAAGTCAAAGTTATGCAAAAATTTACTCATTTTCATACATTTTTAAAAAATACAAAAATTTATCGCTTTGTGTTTAAAAAAGTGTCGAAGTAGTTCACATCATTAAGTATCGATATGAATTATCTTGTTTCTGCAAGTTAATTATTTTTTATTATTTTGGCTACACCGCAACTGCCATTTTGTGACTTTGATAGGTGATTATGCTAAAACTACGGGCCCTAATTTTTTTTATTCGGGGAAATGACATGTTATCTGATGTGTAAAAGTTGAACAGTGTTTGGCACAAATATAAAATTTTGAATTTTTACGGGTCCAACGTCCTTAAGGCGGCCGCCTGGATGGCTCTCGAACTGCGTGCAGCGTGTTCGGAGTTGTGTTTTTTCTTAGAGACCAGTAAACGTGCGTCCACAATGTTTATACACGAAAAGAAAACACACTTCAAACTACTTGTGATTGTGACTTTCAAGACATCACGCACGTTAGAAGCATTATTTTATTAAAGCCCTCAAACTTGGCTAAAATAAGCTTTGTTACGCGGTTGTTTCTCTAGATATATGTAACGGATTTGTTCGAAACTGCAGCAAGTACACTGCACTTCGCTACAGTGGCGCGTTCAATAAAATAATAGAGTCACCGCCTAAAGTCCCACATTAAAACCGTTAGAGCGGGAAAACTTCGCACGCGTTTACGACTTCGGCCGTAGAGGCGATATTACAATACATGTGCTGGCCGGCGTTGCTCGTAAGGCCTCGTCGATTTTCGCCTCACACACACAAACATACGCTTCGTCAGGCAGCCGGCTTAAAATAGATTTGTTTCTTTAAATAAACCATTGTTTTGACTTTATTTGGAGCACTGATGTTCAATATCCAGTGATGTTTTATTTTATTGCTAAGGAAATTATATTTTATAGTTGATTTTCAGGGTATTATTACTCACACTGTAATTAACGTTATGGGAAAATTGAAAATGCGTTTTACACTTGCTTTTTCATAAGTGAAATTACACTACAAAAAATTTCCTACATTTTATAGGAAGTCGCTAACATATACACGGTATGGAACACTTATGATACTTCAACTTGCACAAGACAACAGTTGAGCAATGTTACTGTACAAGTCAAGTTATTCGGAATAAAGATTGTCTCTGGAATAAAGTGAGCACTATATATTTAACCTTTGCAAAAAATTACAAGTCGTTACTTTATATCACGGCCATAGAGGAACAGGTCTGGACACTTGAGTTGAAAATCGACGCCGTTATAACTGATTGGTGCCACTGGCACTCTGGGGTTGTTTTAACATTGCGTAAATGGGACTACAAGGAGAAAACTCGTGTTGGAGTTGCTAGGAGAACTGCTAGTACGACGCTATACTGCAGTGTTAAAAGAACACTTAATTGCTAGTGACGCTTTCAGTCATAACGGGGTCACCTCCATATCATTGGTAGATAGGCGAGTGTCCAGACCTGTACTTCTACGACCATGCTTTATATAATCAAAGATTAACAATTTACCTTACTCGTTGTACGGTTGGCAACGAATTGCCGAATATAGTTCCGTGTCTTTTCTTATTTAAGTGCAACAGTACAGGAATAGAATAAAAAAAATTGTAAATATTTGTGTTCTTTATAGTTATTAAACTTTTTTATTCGATTTTATAGGTTCCTATCGACTGCATAATTTACCTCAAACATAAAATGTGTTCAGATAGGTTATACATTTCACGTATTTAGCCGTTACGCATGGAATAATACTAATTGGCAGAAAATAGAAATTTTGCAAGGCTATCTTGAGTGCTCATTTTATACCGAACCGTCTATAACACCACTAGACACTTGACTGTTTCCTAAATTTTAATTGCAACGCTGCCATTGACGTATGGGAAACATTTGTACCATATATGCTTTCTTAGCACTCCTATACATCAGCGTGGTGACGTAACAATTTATAGTATAACACACGCCGTCCTGTCGTAATTTTGTATACATAAGCACAACATGGGATGCTGTTGGTAAATACTTTTTTTTTTTTTTTTTTTTTTTAAGGTATCAGTTACGCGTGTAAATTATGCACGGGAGGTTGGTCACTCTACCGTAGGCACTTTTATTTACTGGCCAAAAGTATTTATCGCGGCAGGCCGTGGCATTGTCAGCAAGCGGGAGACATAGAGTGAACGCACAAGAGCCTGCAACCTAGCTCTTCGGAAAATAACTCGAATTTTATTAGTCCGTTGTGATTAAACGAAACTTTTTTTTTTTTTGCTATCCGTACACGTTAAAATGCAGGGGAAAAAATTCGCATTTTCTTTCGGGTACAATTTAGAATTCAAAACCTGTAAGTTCATGCCACTTTTGTAATTCGCCCTAGACTTATTTGATACATCTTACAAGTAATCGAGAAAATACTAAATAAGCAACTAAATGCAGTCCCACTGGTATGGTGTTGCTGTCCCTACAGCGTTTCTCTACTGCAGTAAACATATATTATTTGAGGCTTGACTACAGGTCAGAGAATTCGCTAACTGTATCGTATTAATGTATGGTAATATTTCTTCATTTTTCGGTATGCTACAGTTGGCACGATTGCTTGGCTACCCAACTCCCTTGACGCTGAACCTCGCTTGTAACCAATCCTATATAATGCATCTCCTTACAGCTTGTAACTAAGCGCGCACACGATCAAAGGCGAGCCCGGCTGCTCCACAAAATACCACATCAAAAGGAAATAAGCCTATAGCACGTGTTACCTTCCCACAGTAAAAATATATACACTTCACTGTGAAATATCTGTAAAGTATGGCCGTGTTCACGCGAGAAGACTCGGGCCTTACCTACTGCCGCTGGTATTTATAGCGGAGTAGACGATTGCAGTAGTGTGCGGTGATAGGCTCTGTAGCATGGCCATCAAATCCGATAAAATTATTAAAATGCATTTCTGCCAAAACGTACAGGCAGAAAAGTTCAATTTTTCATTTAATTTTTAAAATTATTTACGCATACTTCGAATATTTAATAATTTACTGCTGATTTCATTGCACAAAAATATAAAAAAATCAACTATTATCTCTTGCTCCTGGGCAAGTTACCACAAAGAAGAAATTTTCAAATTTCTTACCAAAGAAAAATATATCTCCTCGTGTCAACACTCTAAATAGTATCAGAAACATATTTCGGAACAGATAGAAGTTTTATTGGCCAGCTGATCTGTGTTGTATAAAAACCCATAGTAAATATTCTTTACAGGCAGTGAAATATCAGTTAAATATTATTGCGTTTGAATTAGACTCCGCGTCACCCACACGCATACAAGCATGAGACATGCTTACTAAATGTTAAATTTAAAGAATTTTTTTTACAACAGCTTACTGGTGTAAAAGCCGATGTCCTAACCGACGTAGCGTCAGAACAATAAGGTTATTGCTTTTGCTATATGTAGTAACAGGACAAATTTGTGAGTTGAGCGACCTTCAGTGAAGACTCCAATGCACTGTGGGCTGTCGAGTCTCAATTGTCTGTTCATTGGTTGCTGCCGCAGTATGCATCCCGTGTCGCAACAGAACTAACAAGACACGGTCTTAATTTGCTCGTAGTTTGTTATTGGTTATAAATTACCCAGAGCATGTCTAATAAACTGTAATCCCCTACAATTGCAGTATCAGGGAATCAAAATAGTTTGTACTAAAGCTTGTCATAAAAATTAATTCGCGATTCTCCCGGTTCCTGAAAATCATCAGGATCGCAGGATCTTTAAATAACCAATCTTTGAAATTGGTGTCGTATAATGCGTTTTAAACATTTCTTTTCCCCGTAGAATTTCGGGTGTCTAGTGGCTCTACATCTTGCTGAGCTTGGCAGAAGACAGTGTTCGAATGAAACTTAAAACTCATATGAAGGAGTACTTCACTTCATTTGATTATAAGTAGTAAAAACTTATGAACATATATTGAAATGAAGGGAAATAATCAGAATAAAATTACGTTATCGGGCTATTGCTTGACATGTTTTAAAATACACTGCAAAATATTCTTGAATTGTTTTAAATTGATAAAAGAGGCAAAACATCCCAAATGAAAGAAAAAGTAAATATAAAAAAATTTTCTTAAAAGAATGAAATTTATGTATAATTTGACTTTTAAGTTCCAGTATGGGAAAACTGGCAGCGTTAAAATTTTTTTTAAAGAAAAATGTATTCCCGAGTTAACGTCTACAGAACTAACACTATTTCATAAAAATACAAAATAACGATTTTTTGCTCCACTTGAACACCTGTGACCTGAACTAGTTGTCACAGGGGACGGGGAAAGGAAGGAGCAGATCTGCGCAGAAAGGTGAGTTTAGTCCGGTCCAGTTAGAGAAAAGTAAGTGCTTCTCGTGGGATCAGCTCATTGATCGTCCTCCGCGGAGCCGTGCATGTCACCTGCTGACTGTATATATGCAAGTGGGTGGGCTCGCTGCAAGTATGTTTCAATAGTGCAGCAGGCGCGATGTGGCTGTCTCGTCTCGTGTTGCTGGCACTGCTCGCCGTGTCGACCAAGACCTTGGACAGGAGCGCCATCGGCTTCGTTGTCGAGTACTTCAGCCTGCGGGCAATACGCGAGGTCACCACATTCACCTGCTCGGCAAACGGTAACACATACTAACCGAGTATAGACGTTCTGCGATAACTTTTACTAATTTAAGAGGGCGCGTGGCGGGAAGTTTTCATTCTTCCAAACATTTTTATATTTGTACGAGGTATGGTTTGTTTTATGAACATTTTGATCATATTACACCGTAGTTAAATTTTTATGGTATTCATAGTTTTTTTTTATAATGGCATGTCAATGTTAAAATTTGCATAAAACGGTTTTATGCTTTGGCTTACCGAACTGAAAAAAATTAGACTGAATAATTAAAATGTGAGTTACAAAATCTCCTTTATAAAAACAAAAAATAAATTACTTTTGTATTTTTTAAAAAATCTTGACTTTTCTAAGTTTTATTTTTCAATTTTTTAAACACAATCATTTTAAATTATTTTTGTTGTTATATAGAAGACGTTGTAGCCTATAACATCGTGATTTAGTGTGAATTTTTTCAGTTCTATAAGTCAGCGTGGTATTCCTTTGGATCATAAAACCGTTTATATAAATATGGACTTTGATGTGCTATTATAAAAAAAAAAAAACTACCAAAGCAAAAAATTAATTACAGTAAAAATTGTCACAATGTATGTCTACAAAACAAACATATCTCGAACAAATATAAAAACGTTTGAAACAATAACAATTTTCGGTCAAACGTCCCTCTTGATGAAAGTTTTACGTTCCTTTGCAACTCTTTCGCCGGGGGAGAGAGAGAGAGAGAGAGAGAGAGAGAGAGAGAGAGAGAGAGAGAGAGAGAGAGAGAGAGAGAGAGAGAAATCATCCAGAGTCTGTTTGAAGAACAACGCCTAGAACCTCCGGTAACACACCTACGTCTCCCGCAAGCCAACTGCCACTTGTTCTAAGTATACAGGATGTTGCATGCCAGACCTATGATTGTTTTACCAACGGGTATTTTGGTCTTAGTTTTGGTCACAGATTCATGTGGAGCAGTCCGTACCCACGAAATTACCTTATCCTAGCAACGAGCATTTTCTACGTAGTTTTTATTTTATATCAGATTCACTTGGCACAGTTTGTATCCGACAATTACCTCAATTTCTTTATAAAGATAAATCTTAAACGAAACTCCACCTAAAATTAAATTAATCCAAGATGGCAGCAGTAGAAGTAATTCGACCTGTGATGTATACAGTGATTTTCGTTGCCACAACAAAATGAGCCACTGCAAGGGTACTCTACTGCACAAGAAATATTTGTTTAAAATTTAAAGTAATGGTGACAAGAATTGTGGCATTGTTAAGACACACACACACCTACACACACACACACACACACACACACACACACACATATATATATATATATATATATATATATATATATATATATATAATTAATGTTTGCGGTGAAGGTAGTTGTGTGATTTTTACCACTAGATTTATGTTGAAAAATTATCTTTGCTACAAAGAAACTGATATAATTTTCAATGAAAACTTTTGAAAACAAAATGTGATAAAAACATGTGTTTTGCTGTAAGGCAAGATTTCTTTACCTCAAGCTAAATACCTTTGCGGTAAAGTAACTTTGCAGTGGATCGTATATGAACAAAATTTTGCTGTGGCAACTTAAATGTTCTTAAGGCTATGCTCTCTAGTATCTACTTTTTAGCCATGCTAATATTTTACGTCTAAACAAGAGCAGATATAAAAAATCTGTCTGGAAGTTTTGTTTGGAATCGTCTTTTCCGTGCTGGCTAATTTTTTCAAGGCGGCAATTACTTCGGTTCTAGCTATTTATGTAACTGACGAAATTCTGGTTAAATTGACTTCTCAGTTGAAAACGTATAATTTCTTGCTTTTGAACAATTAGCTACCACGGCAAAAACCATTTCAAACAAAACTGCCAGACAGATTTTTGATATCTGCTCTCGTTTAAGTTTTAAAAAATAATTATCTGAACAAGAGTATAAAGAAAAGAGCAGGGCCTTAATGTGTAGTGTTTGGTTGTGCACGCAGACTCACACTTGCTGTCGAGGGCCCTACATGAGCGCCTACAGCTGTGGGTGTTCGCCGCCGTGGTCGGCCAGGAGAGGGCCGTCCTCCAGGACGTGGCGAGGCAGACCTACTACAAGTATGGAGTCTTCCTGGACCACACCTGTCCCTGGGGCGAGGATGTGCTGCGCCTTGTGAGTCACTGCATTCTGTCTGTATCACATGCCCTATTATTATTCTGTTTCAGTGCGAGTATCAACATAGTATGTGTGCCTTAGTCGTCCGACTCCTGAAATATGTGAACACGTGGTTGGGACTGCTGGAATCTGCGGTCTAGGCCTACCTAGAGAGGACCAATAAATAGGGGCAAGATTATTTCGCGTATTGACTCTTAGGTCAGGTTGAATGCCAATAATGTATACTTCACTGCACCTTCAGAGATTAGACGACACCTGTTTCAACACATCTTTGACGACTGCAAGCCAGTGATAAATAAGGAAACAAGTCGTGGTGGTAACACGTGTTACGGTTAGAAGCCAATGGATATTTGACTTTGGCCGGTGTGTGTACATAGGTCTGAGAAGTCTAGGCTGTTGCCAGATGAATACGTGAAATACTCGTGCCTCTACCAATAAATTATAATCATGTTAAGAGTGCACATTTCTTATCCTTGAGCCGCCCCAACGGTATGATGCAAGAAACAGGGTTTAAACCAATCTACCAAGCATGGACGCGATAATTGCGAGGAGCCCAAGTTCCTGTAAAGGCACTCTTCTCCGACAGATCACACATTCAAAGGGGAAGTTTGTTACCAAACGTACTTAAGGGTGCTCTGTACAGTATGCTAAACAGCGAGAAACATGTGTGCCATTATTGAATATTATTGAGGGAACGAATGAAGTTAAAGTATACCGTTTTCGGAAGTAGGTGTCGAAAAGTCGTATTATTGTCTAAGACATTTGACGTATATAAAAATCTTTTAAGTTTGTTAAGAAAAAAATCCGGAAAATAAGCCTTTTTAAAGTGATTTAGTTAATTGTAGTAGAGTAATGCAGCATGAATAACACATAAAACCATGTCTTAGACTTGTTCCTTACCATGCTGTATAGCATGTTGCAATTTGAACATTTCTGGAATAACTATTATCCTGTAAAAACAGTAATTAAAACTAAATAATTTCAATTTTTTACCCGACGAAAACAGGACCTCTGCTTGTGGAGATATGTTGCTTCTATCCCCAGTACGTTGAGTGAACGCGGAGCAGGAGCAGTTATGAGAGGACAAGAAGTGGCAACTCATGTTACCAAAACTGACAGGGATTATCTGCAGCGCCCGATCTATCAGCTAGAGCCAGATTCTCACGAAAATGCCATGAGTCCTACGGTAAAGACG
>PNEQ01019190.1:0-22118 GCA_003012365.1 Medauroidea extradentata
GAAATTTAGAATTTTTTGAAAATTTTGAATTTTTTGAAATTTTTTTGAAATTTTTGAAATTTTGGAAATTTGACACTCACGGTCAAGGTCAAGGTCATGGTTAAAGGTCAAGGTCATCCAACATGGCGGTCGGGGCCGTGACGTCACAACATGGCGGGTGGTGCCTCACTTGGGCGGGTGCCTCACACCGGCTCCATGTTCCAGAAGGAACTAAATCTATCTACTCACATCACTTATAACTGACAATATTATTTTGTTGACAAATTGTAGCGAGTTGTTTGTTTACACAAAATATTTATTTGACGTCCTATTGTAACCAAATATATGTTTGGCACAAAGTGCGTTTAAATGAATAATTTGGTCGAGGGAAATAATAAAATTTGTTTTGAGGACTCGATGCTTGGTCTTGCCAACAAAATATTTTTAACTGAAGCAAACATCACGCAAACAAATATATTTAGTATAATGAAACAATTCTCTCCGTGTACGGTAAATTTACATCTATCAACAACATTCATTAGATTACGAGCTACTGAAATCCAATCAGGAGGTAAATTTTCTTCTACGGCGTCATCTATTCTCTCTCTCGCCCTACCCACATCAGTTATGTTCCAGAGCTGCCTGTGACGACGTACGACCGAGATTGAAGACTCGCCTCAAAAGAGACCACATTTCATACACCCACAAGGTCGTTAATTACGCTCCCACGAGCTGCACGAAGCTGAAGCAAGGCGACGCCGCGTACGGGACGTGAAAAGCGCAGACGATCGATCCCAAGTCGTCCTTGTGTATACATGAGAGACTTCTAATCTACTCGCGCGAGCTCGAGGCGCAGCGCCGCAAGGTATGACGTCACGTGACTGGCATAATACCAACTGTAATCAATAACCAATATACTAAGACTGATTATCGCCGAGTAGCACTTTATACGTCCATACAGAGGAGGGCAGAACGGTCAGACCATTCGCCTCCCACCAAGGCGATCCGGGTTCGATTCCCGGCGTGGTCGGTCGCCGGACTTTTGCATGTGGGAAACGTGCCGGACGAGGTCGTTGGTCAGAGGGTTTTCTCAGTGAGCTCCTTTTTCTCCCCACGCTTATATTCCGACGCTGCTCCATGCTCTCACTCTCTCATACATAGGAGCATTGTTTATTAATGAAGCAGTAGAGCCCTAGCTGTACTGAAGATAAAACTACTTTACACATGTATTATCCATGCTGCTGACAGCAAAATATGATTTTAATGACTGTGGGCAATGGCATTTAAATATACAAACGAAAAATTCAATTTCGAAAACGCCAACAAAACGGAAATATAATCACTGATGCTTACTTTCCGAAGGAAAAGATTTTTTAAAAGTAATTAAATACCATGAGGAGATATATTCTAACATGGGGGCTAGTAACAGAACAAGAAAACAATTAAGTGGAGGGGAAATTAAATTTAATCCTACGTGTAAAACTTTCAACAAATGATGTTTGTTGGCTCCGAGAATGGTTGAAGAGAAGGAGAAATTGACTGATTTTACAATCAATAGAAAATACATATTTCGGAGGATATACTTACAGCATAATCTAGGACTTAATTTGTACGTTTCAATTTTTAAATACAATTACTTTTCTTTTTATTTCTGTGTTTTTGAAGTGTCAACAAGATTTTGCAAACCAGCAACGGCATATTAAAAATATTATTTAGATATTAACTAAAATAAAATGTACACTTTTTTACGTTAACAATATCTAATTGACGCAGCTTGACCGAACTCTCCTTAATATAACATGGGAGTGGACTAAATATTTGACTTACCCACTCCCCCTCACAAACTACCTTCAAAAAAATTTAGTCTATACGACTGCCCTTAAAATATGTTTTGATATTTCAATCGTTCACATGAATAATTTACTTGTGCTGTTTATTTTGTATAAATGGAGAGAGTTCCGCTGAATCATGTGGTCTCAATTCGCAACATTATACAGTTGTCTCAAACAGAAAAGGCACAATTCCAAGTAACAACGTGATTATGTTGAACGGAGGCATTAGACGAAATACTACATCAGTGGCAGTTTGCGGTCGTACCAGCACAGTTCAGTGTGTCAACGTTCTCCTGCAAGTTTACGTTGGGAATGTTAATTCTGACGGACGGAGGGAATGCATGAATAAAACATTCAGCCAGCCGCTAATGCGAAGTGGCGTGAAACGATCTTGGGGTCGCTAAGCTAACGTGTTGGAAGCACGGAACGACCTCACTACAACTTTCACGTGCGGGATGCCGCATACGTCCGGGTCGACAGTTGGGATACCCGCAGAAGGAACTAGTTTCTACATCAAGCAGTGCAATATAGCGCTTTCCGTCTGCACCTACATTCACTTAAAGTACACAATACAGCAAAGGTATCATAATATATCGAAATTATATAGTTTTATTAAAAATCGTGAAATCTCACACTAACCATCTTCAATTTGCCACCGGTGATGAATGTCTTGAGACAAGTGTATACATATGTGCAAATTGTGTCGGCTATTTGCAACGGAACAGTACAGAATTAACATATACCCATGAGGAGTTTCCCATCAATCCTAAACCACGACCTAAGTAGGACACAATTACTCGTAACACATGAACTAGTATTGCTGTTGGTATACATGTAAGTTTTGGTTAGTACAATGACAAAGTAATACGTATATCGTACACCGAGGTTTAGTTTGCTCTGTCCTTAACTGGAGTTACTTTGCACGTGTGTGCCAACTTTGCAGCACTAACACAGTTGGATTTTTTGTTTCGTTTGGTAAAGAAACAGCAAACTTAACACGAGTAAAAAAAAAAAGCTCAAACGACATTTCTACAGCTTGTTTTTTCTTCACCAAGTGTTACTTTGAGGTGCAAAGTAACCCCAGTTTATGATGACTTAAATGATTAAAAGCAAACGTCACTATACACCGCGACAAAATTATGCAAATATCGACGGAAACCCATTCTATACAGGCGAACTAGAGTACTTTAAGAAAAATATTTCAAGTACAGTACGACTTTTCTATTTCATTAAATTTTCCGTCGGCTGTCTAAAATCCAAAACTATGAAGGAAAAAAAAAGCAAGAGTAGTAAATTGAAGTATTAAACTCAGTATCATGCATAAGAAAAACGATGCTAAAAAATAACACGTTTTCAATTCTGATACTGTTTTCCTTTCTCTCTCCGTGTCATATTTGGTACACCGGTCAACTTCAGGTGTTTGGAATTGAAGAGATTTTGGTCAGCATTTAACATCTACGTCTTCAGCGCTGGTGAGGAAAGACATGAGGTGAGTATAGAGAAGCGCCGGAATGATGGGGCAAGGGAAACGGGAGAGCCCTGATAAAACCCGCACACCTGCGGCCTCGCCCCGCACGACAGATATTTTAAAGAACGATAATGACTATTTCAAAGTTAAGGTATGCATAGTTAGTTCTTTAACCACCGCGTTGACTGTCGATTAAGGAGTCAAGAGAGGAGGAATAATTAGATACAGTACTATTAACATTACACTATCATTCAACACAACACTGAATAAATTATGGGCAATGGAAACCAACTGCAGTCGTTAAAAGTAGAAATAAAAGATAATTTTGGGGGAGGAGAATAACATTTTGCGCAGCAGTAATTGCAAGTGTTCGTGCAGAAAATTTAATATAAATTTAATGTAAACCTAATACTATAAGAAAAATTAATTATCAAGCCGTCGCCCGCAAAAAGAAAAAAATTATGTTATTTCGTAATTTTACCACCTGGGTGGACACCTATAGCCCAACGTTCGAATATTTCAGGTTCAGCGAGGAAAAATTTAATTTAAAAAGCAATAGCAGCACGTAATGGAGCGTGAAACTGAATTGATACCGCAGTAGTTGTCCGGGTGTTGGAAAAAAATGGGGTGGGGGTAGAGGGATGATGAGAGAGATACGAATGCGGTTGAAAGAGCCTGCAGGGGCTGAACAATCGGATATCCGCAGTCAGCTGTTTCAGCAAGCGAGGTGCAGGAAGCATAGGGCGTAGCCCCAGAGGGGCAGTGGGCTAAACGTCCAGTTCTGTCGGCTCTGCAAACCGCCATGCGAGGATTAGCAGGGCATTGTCGCGGCCACGCTGCAAGGGGTGGAAATTAAGGTGTTGAGAGGGGGTGAGGGGAGACAGGTCTGGGAATTGTCGCCGGAGCTGCGGAATTCGGGATTGGAAATCGAAAGTGCGAGATTCGGACTGCCAGAAGGAGAACGGGGGTGGCTAGCCAAGGCTGGACCCGCTGATTCGCGACAATAATTGTACGCTCGTGTGAGAGAGGAGAGACAAAAGAGTTTGACACAAAAAAATTGCTGGAAGTGAACTCGCTGATTGTGGCGCTGAATTCAGGAAGGTGGTCGGAATGTCTTCCATCGTGGACCATTCATCAACCCCTTCTCGCCAGGGAATAAATTCGAAAGAAACAATCAAGCAAGCGATTTCGAAAATAGAAAGTGTCAACAAAAATCCTTTCGACCAATATGTTTTTGAAACACAACTTTCTTCAGTCACATAATTAAAAAAAAAATAACCAGAAAAAAATTCTAGCAACTAAAGTACTTCACACAGTAGAAAAAATACCCTACCGTGACAAATATGTCTTCAATACGGTAACTACGTTCTCCCATATGGCTGTTTTGGTTAGAACTATTTGTCAAGAATGCCACTTTTTTTTTTACTGAGAGACAATTTCCAATATTAAGGTTAATGAAAGACAAAATTGATAAGCCAACACTTTATTAAGGTGCCTGCCTGGTGTTCGTGTGTTTTAGAGAGTGAGGTACGGCGCTAAGGGCGATGTTGGCCGGCTCATCTGGTGCGGTATCGCCTCTACTGCAAGACACTGAAACGGCGTGCAGTGGTATCGTGGAGCACTCGCCTGACTGACACTTTCAGTGGTGACCCCATATTTTTATTGGTGGAAAGTTTTAAGTTAAGTCCACTGCAAATTTCTACCGCAGTTTCACACAAATCTGCGAATAGTTGTTTAGAGCCATTTTAGCCATTTCGAGGGACTCGCGAAATTATTTTTCTAATTAACGTGACGTTTTGAAACTACCTTTCCACCATCGTCTGAAGTGTTTGTTCTATTCGTAAATGCACAAATTAGAATACTTTCACAAGTATCTTAGCGTTGCAGCGTGCTAGTAGAACTATTTTTTTTTCTGTTTACAAGTCAGACGGCCGCCTTAAATATACGGTCTTTTGAAATACATGCAAAGCAGTTTCAGTACCTCAGTAACTCTCATAATTAAAAATTACTAAGGATACAATTATTATATTTAGTGTTTTAACAGCCCGTTGTCACTTTTTATGGTGATTTTCCTAATTTCTTCACAACAAAAATTTGGCCAGATTTAAATGAAAATGTTTCAATAGGGACGTAAGTAATTACTCAACTTTCATTATAAAATAATATAATAACTAAGCTAATTTAAATTTTAAGATAATTCTCTCGCCAAATAATAAACGCTAACTAACTCCCAGTACCAATTTCATCCAATAAAATGCCACTAATATTAATATATATTGTTTTTATAAAGGAACATTGATGAATGTTCGCCACATTCTTAATTTATTAAAATAAAATTAAGATTATCAACAAAAGAAGTGACCTCTTAAATAAGCATATTATCCGGATAACAATTTTTTCTGACGTAATTTGGGAATAGAAAGAAAGAGATTGAAAAGAAAGTGAAGAGCATAGCGAAAGCCGGAAGCAGTGCAGACTAAAGCTAAGTTCATCACAAAAGACTGCCGCAGACGTATTGCAATACATCCATCATAGGAGGAACACTGCAACTGGTCCTGTAAAGAACAACGCGCAAAAGGGAATGGTCAAGAATGATTGGTTGTGAAGCACAGTATAAATATTATTTCACGCCACAGTATATGAGGAATATAAACTCGCGTTGGTTCTTATTTTTAGTAAAGTAGAAAGATGACTAACCACGCCGATACTCGGGGAAACTTGGCAACTTTTGTACGCTGCGGGAAAAAAAAAAGAAAATTACAAGACGTATTGTAGCAGCCACCGTAAATAACTACTTAACGGTTTGCGAGATTCGCGTAACGATGTTATTTTCTTTCCTACATAAAACCTTTATAACACTGACACTACAATGCGACAGTGGTCATTAGTAATTATTCGAGAAACGATGACTATAGTTCAGTAGAAAAAATTACGCAAATGGAAGGAAACATTTAGAAGAACTCAACCTAACTTCACGAATGGTGAATCAACAATATGTGTTTTGGGTAAAATAAACCAAGTCCTTGCGTTTTACCAAAACCTAGGACCTATTTGTTTTGAATGTCAACTCGCGCAATCAGGTCATTCCCGAGTAAATTCGAAATGATTTATATTTTCTGGAAGCGTGGAAAATTTACTTAGTTTTCCTGTGAATTACATTAGACATAATAAACCCGGCTAAAATTACACTTTCGTTTTCCTAAACTGAGGATAGCAAAGGAATGCAACTCCACGCCTACTCTCCTCAACCCGGAACAATATTAACACGAATTCAATTTTTTTTACTACGAACATGGGTGTAACCCTACACTAACATAGCAGTCTTTCTAATTACGCGAACACAAACAATCCCAGAAAGCTATCTGAACGTATTAACCCGTTCGGAATTCGTACTTGTGAGCTAGTTTGCACGTGTTTGTATGCGTGGCGGGAAGAAGGGCACAGGTGAAACCGTCAGGCTACACCAAATGCGTTCCCTACTCTGCACTACTTCATCGAGGTTGTGACAGACGTGTTCTATGCAGCGCACCTGTTACACGGTCGTGTTTGACGGCGTTGTGCGGGTGTGACCATGCTGATGTCACGAGTCAGGTTGGGGAGGGGCGGACGTGAGCATGGTTTCGCCTGTCCCATCCAAAGATGTTACAAAGGTCCAGATGGAGCATGTCGCCAGGAGCGGAACCAAACAAACGCTTGACGTGGCTATCAACAATATGGGCGACTGATTAAAAAATTGACGAAATATTAATTACGAGGTGTGTAAACAGCGCTACAATATAACAGTTTACAACCTAAAACATAAATTAAAGAGCATAACACATTCATTTGCCTTAAAAAAAACACCAGTCTGATATGTACTTTTGAGGTTAAAGCAGTATGGCGGCTGGCAAATTTCAGATTACTACCTCTCCCCCCTCTTGACTTCACTCCACACTCCTTATTCCGACCTTATGTTACCCTCGTGGTCCCTTCTTCCCGCAACGTAATAGAGAACATAAGTTGCGGCACGAAGGAGACAACAAGGTTACCATTTCCTGACAACTCCATGAACCATCGTGCACACATAACGGTCAATGCACAAGAGCTGCGAGAGAGAGAGAGAGAGAGAGAGAGAGAGAGAGAGAGAGAGAGAACTAAAAACTTTGTACACATCTTCACTGTACCAACAGAAACGTAGAACAAACACATAAATATCATATGAGGATGGTACCCGAGGACTAAGTTATCACACCCCGAAGTGTAGACCTTGCATTACTAATCAGAATTAGTAAAAATTTAGATTCGCCAGTGGTTTCCACACATTCCAGATAGAGAAGCGTCAACAAATTGAAAATGTGAAAAATCACTGGTAAATCTGCTAATATTTATTAATTCCGACGTATGATGCCAACATTACAAAAGCAAATCAGTAAATATTCAATGACTTTCCAGTAGTTTACCACTGATTGGATTGTGGAGACTGCTGTACCAAGAATCTATGAAAACCACTGGCAAATATGCGACTATTCAACAATTCTGATCTAAGAGTGTACAACTAGACGCCCATAAACGTATGCTTGCCCAGGAGAATCACATGAAACTATTATTTATTTATTTATTTTATTTATTTATTATTATTATTATTACTAACGTCAAAATTCAACTCTTCGCTGTTTTACAATTAGTAGCCTACGTGTTAACAATAAATACATCTTACATGATAATGATAAATAATATTACATTATGTGAATACAATGGGTAGATTATGGCGACAAGAATACAATGAATGATCAATATGCTTAAAGATAGTTACTTGAAAGTTACAGTTGTAACAGTTTTTCTAAGTGTTACATAAACTTGCAGATTATTACTGTTTTAACCATCTTTATTTGGATTGAGATAGGTTCTGAAACATAAGTGACTTAAGCCCATCCCTGAAAGTATGGAGCGAAACGTTTTCCAAGTCACCCGGTAGGTCACTCCAGACTTTACCGGCCACGTAGGTGAACAAGTGCTTGTAAGTGTTTTTTTTTAATAGGGGTAATTGAAAAGGTCCTAATAAAAAAAGGCGTCGGAATAAGAGGAGCGGGAAAAAAAGGAGATCCCGGAGAAAACCCGCGCGGCAAGAGGTATCTTCCGGCACGAGTTCCACGTGCGAAAATCCGGGTACCAACCCAGCCAGGATTCGAACCCAGACCGCCTTATTGGAAAGCAAGTGTTCTAACCACTGCGCCACAGAAATGTTGATAATTCTATTAATGCCTGTTGTATTTTTAGTTGATTTTGACTAATAATTAATATTACATATGGTAAGGAAAGGGAAAATGGATGGAACACGCAACATGAAAAAAGGAACAATACGGGCGCATGGAGATTACCTCTGTAATTCGTAATATTCTTTAACAAGAGCTAAATTGGCATTAATTTCATTCTTAAAACCTTATTCAAAAATATGGTAATCCAGGGGGAAAAAACTGAGAACCGTATTCATAAAAGCTCGCTATGGAATAATTAACACAAATGAGACGACATAAGAAAGCATTACCTTGCAGAGTTTTATAAGGTTCTATGTTAAATGTCGCATAAAAGAGAGTAAGAGCTACTTTTAGCAGTAAAATCACCAGATACTAACCGGAAACTGCAGCGGGTACTGAAGATACACAAAACATACACATAAAAGTAAAGGGAAAGTACTGGTTTGTGTTTTGAAATTTGAAGTCATGCTAATATTTACATTTCTTAAACTTGTATTATTACTTTACAGTTCCAGTAATTTTTTTTGTGCTTGCATACTGGAAGAATACGCCGGCGAACAAAAATCCGACATTCCAATACTCAAATTAAATTGAAGTAGTTTCGATTTGCAGTAATGTGTTATGTACAGTAATATTCCAGCACCACAAGTCACCACCACCAGTTTTTCAGCCACCAATAAAACTTTAAATGTAATACGTATACTATTATATTTAGGCGGTTTCTTCTGCGGAATATCTCTCCAAGAAAGTGAACCGGTTACATTTCAAACACTAATTATTACTTGAGCACTTTTTACCTTACACTAAAATATACCTTAGCAGAACAATTTTAAAAAATAATAATAATAGCAAAACATTGTTGCGACCTATATTTTCCTGCCCGTTACCAATCTAACAGCAAACAACGAACAGAATGGAGGAAAAAAACTTACGACGATCCTTACAGCATGTTGACTAGTCACGTTAAACTGAACACCTTTGAAATTCAGATTCTTTTTTCTCTTCAGTGAATTTATATTTTTCCGCCATTTGGTTAAATAAATAGACAATGTGTAACACAACAGTGTCTATAATTAATTGTATTTTATGGGTCACAGCGAAAAAAATATTTTTATTGATATTATGCCTAGAATGTTTACGAAAGTGTTAACTATGAAAGCAGGAGGTGGGCAGGCTTAAAGAAATGTATGGTGAATACACGAATCCGAATTTTTGGGTGTCATGTCGTTGTGACGACCTATTCACCAACGTATTACGTGACATGTTCGTATCAATGCCCTGTTTCAAGCAAATAAATAGTTAATATTATTAGTTAAATAGCTTATTTGCATTAACATCTGGGATGTTTTAATTACTTAAAGGCGGGTAAAAACAAATTTCAATAATTTCTAAAGGGCCCGCCGCCACAATGTGACCAACCACAAAAAAAAAACTTCAACTACGTCACAACAAACCATTGACTATTCTTACCTACGTGATGAAAAGTTTATCTTTCAATCTTCCGTAGGTAGGGAAACGTTCAAACGTGACTTCAAAGGCGAAGACTATTATCGTCAGCCGTAAAGTAAAATCAGGGACAGAAAATAAATATACATATATAACGCATACCAACGAAATTTAAACGCCCGGCAGCCACATCGAAATGTAGCTACCTTATAGGCACTCGAGTGAAAAATTAAGTTCCTACTCAAACGAACGCTGAGTTAATGAAGACAGTAACATTCAGGCAGATACACACGACCCTATATCGTTCTGCAGCAAATGATCCATGGAATACATAAGGGATGACCTACAGTTTTGCGCCATCAACCAAATGCCAAATATCAACGCTATACTTATTCACAAATTATCATAAGTAATCCGCAAACACATTCTACACAACACAAAACACGTAACGTGTGCCAAATTCCTGACACAGGATCAAAAAAACCGAACCGTCCAGGATGGTGGCCACTGAAGAACTTTTAGCATGGAGCACAAGACTACAGCCAACATGTCTATTACAGTTGTAAAAATATAACGGCGTAACCAGGAGGGGCGGGGGGGGGGGTATATGGGGCAATAACTCTCGGGATACTGTTATCGCCCGGCCGCTGAACACATTAAAGCTACACGAGAGGAGAGCGAGAGAAAGAGAGAGATCACACGTACGAATGAGTCTTACTCCCGGAGAGAACTGAGCGTTAGTAAACAAGTCGAGGCGCCCAACAACGTACCTGTGTGTCGTGTAACTTCCAGTGAAATAATTAGACATGTATTTTTAGCAATATGTCACAATGCATGACAATATTTACCATAAAACTGGTGAAATCAACATCTCAGGTTTATTTTAGAACTGAAAACGTTGCACAAAATCTTTACAGTTATTGCTCAAAAGTAGCTGCCATTTTACTGATAATGTATACGAAACACAGTAAAATAACAGGCTTCGTGCCCTAAATCGCATTGTTACTAATAGACGAGGAAAATTTTGCTAATTAATTTAAGAAGTGACAGGCGAACTCTTGTGCGTGCAAGTCCTCAAGGATAATAAACCAGCAAACCATGCAAACGCTACTTATTCACAAGCTATCTTGTCAGCTGCACACTTGGCAACTAATTGGAGCATCAACCATCCAAGGAAGAAGTATGTATGGGCAATTCCTAAGAGTCTAGCCGGAAAATCATTCCACCAGCAAAATCACCGAATCGCTAATAATTACATTTGCCGCGAAATCTCCGCTCAATTATTTCGTTTATATTTGTTTCATTTCACGAAACAAGCTAATAAGGTCTTCCAGCAAAAAATTTTCCATTTAATATGATAAAAGTGAACATCAAGTTAGTTGTTAGTAACTGCTACTATTTACACTAACGGCAGCATTATATTCAGGGCCGGATATGCCTCTAGGGTAGGGCCTAGGGCGCAACTTTCACAGGGACACACTTTAAGCGAGAAGAAAATGTGAAGAATTTTCCATCACTGTTTTTAAAAGTACCGATGTGGTGACCAGAAAAAAAGAAGGCTTTAATTTTCTCTCTCTATTATTATTATTATTACTATTATTATTATTATTATCTGATCTATGGTTTACAGTAATTTTCAAGTAACTGCATTACTGTTAAGCGGAATAATAATTATGTCATTACTATTATTGCTATTATGCATAGCAAGAGGACAGATCACAGTAATTGTAAATAATGTGGTGTTCGAAATGGTAAAAGGATGCGAGATGGTAAGAGACGATGTATATGAGAGGCTGCAAGAGCGCTGAAACTCTCAAACCTAGGGCGCTTAGATGCATAAATCCTACCCTGATTATATTGCGAATTGTAATTTAATATGCAACGTATAAATTATTGTAAGATCACAAAAAATATCGCATTTTAGTTAATTTAACGGCTTACATCAATTAAGTGTATTCTGGAGGGGGTAAAATTGAAAATTGCTCGATAAACGACGAACGTCATCAGTTACAACAAACTTTGATGTGTAGTTAAGGAGTACTCGGACAAAAGTAGCACTGCTGTTTATGTACACTGTAAAGCGCAATACAGGCAGCTTCGTGTATTCTCGTGCTGGATATACCGCACCCTGCGAAGTAATTCCGCTACACCAAACTTATATTTCAAGCACGGCAGAATTATTTTGTTACCAACCAAAAACGAATTTACAAAAGATATTTTACCTATTCCTTCGTAATATACAGCGAAGTGTACGCAACTCATATCCCTGCCTGGAACACCGATCATAAACAAAAATTACCAAAAAACTGCCGTAGAAAAAATAACATAGCTCGAGTTTTTTCCCCCGGAATTTCAAAGCAATCCATACACTTGAAAAAAATTAAAAATAGGAACAGTAAAAAAATTGTATGAAATTGCACCCTACCAAAATAACCGCGAAACGTTTTAAACGGGAATGGAATAACACAAAAGCAACAAAAAAAAGTTGATTTTTTCACAGAAAGTTTAAAAGGGGTTAAAAACAAATAAAAGGTTCGTCGAAACATCTCTCTTTGCCGGCGAGTTTTCAGCCCTGAGGCTGGTTTGGACCTCAAGAGTGCATGCTCTACCACGCAGTGGACTTCAGCTAAGAGACAGTTGGAACCACACAACCCCTTGGGGGAACTCTGAACTGCGCCTCAGACCACCTTCCAAAGCAGTATCATAGGCTAGCTAGAGAGCCCAGGGCGACCCCCCCCCCCCCGACCTCCTAGAGAATCAAAGCTTAGCCGCCTCTTGGTTAGATTCGGGGCCTATCTAATCCTTAACAGACTTACTGGGCCTGCTCCCACCCCTTTTAAGAAGAGTGAAAACAAGTGGATTATTTTTCTTTTATAAATTATTTTGTCGCCACTACATTATCAACCGTGGGATTTATGCCTGAACGCCTCGAAGGCAGTTAGTTTCCCTTCTGGCGGTGCCCAGACCGGCCTCGTATATGATTAAATTTTTGAATCTTTCTGCCCAAGGGACTCTTTAGTTATCGTTTCTTAAACACAGTGCGCGTAATAAACACAGTTCACACGTGAGGTAACAATTACTCACAAAACTATTTTCGGCAGTGCTCACTTACCGTGAACCACCTAAAACGTTCACACGTACGTCGTAGCACGTTGTCAAAGCAACAGAGCCCCTTCCCTTAGCTAAGCAAGCCACAAACGTTTAAGCCAGGGGAGGGCCGCCTCCGAATGGCAGCGGGTTTCCAGGCGGAACCCAATTTTCCAGCCAGCACGCAATCCCGCTTGCTACAATTTCACGGTACTCCGTGCGTTAGTTCAAATCCCTGCTGGCGTGGCAACCACCTTGCCGCGTCGCTATACTCCGCTTCATTTTAACTCGGTAAAATTTGACAGCTGTGAAGATAGCGTCAACTGTTCACAATATGTAACGGTAGTCACAATCTATGGCAACATTTATTGGACACACAGTAAAACGGACATCGCTGGCTCATTTTAAAACAAATGCATTACATACAACAAACGACGAAAAGTACTCTTATAACTCCACTGTCAAAATTTATACAGTCTTGCAAAACAGAGCTCGCTATGGATTCAGGGCCTAAAAGTCCCTCTGTCACACTTGTCTGCAACAGTGATTCTCATTTAAGAGGGAGAGTCGCCATTTTGTGTGGATGTATTTTACGTCCTAATTCTTGATTCAGATTCATTTCTAAAAATTTAACTTCGGCAGAACATAAAACATTTATTAATAGAATTTCTGACGTGACAATCGAATGATTGCTAGTTCCGTTCCACCTAAAACTATCCAAATTAACTTATATTGTACTCTGGACGTCTCTGCAGGCATTCTGTATATAACAACTTTAAATAAAACTCGTAGTCTTACTGTCAACGTAGCTAGGATTTTAATGATGAAACTCATAAACAAAAAGCTAATTAAATAAATTTGAGCTGACTGTCCAAAGAAATTCATAATTTTAATTTATACCAAACACTGTCCAACTTTTACACATTCCATTAATAGTAATTTCCCACACATGAAATAATTCCCGGTTCCATAGTTTTCACACGAGCGCAATACGAATGAAATAATTATTAGTGAGAGTAAATGTTCTGAGCTACAGAATGAACCTCTGTTACTTCACGTAAATATGGATAAAATTAAAGTACATTCCAGTTTTTTTTTAATACAAACTATTTTACTTAAAATCACAAAGGGAGTCATTCTGTAGCTTAACACATTTACTTCTCTAATAAATTGTTTCATCCGTATCGTTTGAATAGTTTTTACTTTGGGTAAGTACCGAAAATAGTCAAGTCACTACTTTTACATACGCTTGTACCAAGATTATAAAACAGAAAAAAAAAATTATTTTTGGGAATTCGCTATGAAAGCTAGGGAGGCAGGTTATGTCTAAATTGCCCGAAGACACACGAAAAACGCTTTTCCAATATGAGGCGTTGAAAAAAACTACAACAACTTCTCCCACGAATAGGAGCCGAGTGTGCTAGCAAAACCGTAAGATACTGATGTAGCATTCGGGAGGACCCGGCTTCGATTCCAGGTAAGGTTATCTTGATTTGGATTTTCCATAGCTTTCCGCAACCACTCCGAAAATTCTGGAAAGATTCCTCGTAACAGGCCACGGTCGATTCCTCCCCCACTTCCTGAACTTGCTGACTGCTGTCCATGAAACATTAAGAACACTAAATCACTTGTCACGCTGACGTTTTCTTAGCTGCTTCCAGATTCCAGATTTTAACCAGATTTATTCGAAAGTACGACATTGGTCATCAGCTACGTACCTTATCTAACATTACGCACATTATGTCTGTGTGTGACATCAAATAGCGTTGTCCGAATTCTCGTAGTACACAGAGACTCCAGTACCATTGAACAGTACAAGAAGTTGCTTACATGTTGGATGTTTCAGCATACTATGGCTCCGGCTACCACATTGGTTTGAGCGGATTTTCATGTTTTGTGAGGTTAGCAGTACTCCATATGGAAAGTTAAATATTTTCAAAACTTCTTTCAGCCACATGTAAATAAATGTACTTCTATCTCATTGCAAAGCTGATTACGTTAATATGCTGGTACATTTCTACCAGTTCAACGCTGTAAAATTTTCGAAACTAATTTTTTTTTTTAACTATCATTTCATAAAATTTTACACACATTAACCCGCTCATAGTTACATCTAGAATTTTCGGTCAGCTACTCATGTTGCCGCCAAGGTACTGTATTGTACTGGTGTGTCCAAAACATCTGAATAATTATGTACCAGGGGCTAGTAATTGTAAGTTTATGTGCGCGTACTTGGCGAGTAGCTAATGTAGAGACTTGTCGGATACAGTCTTAATCAAAACCAAGCAAGACTCGGTAACAAAAATATAAGAAATACAGACAATCATAAAATGTAATGCTCCCTTAAAGAGATTTCGACAGTAATTCAACTTTTCACTGACGACACGAACATCAGCAATTTACGAACGAGATGTTATGCCCCCCCAACCTATTTCTACTCCAGCTAAAAATTAACAAAACTTAATCAGTAAATGTGGGGTACTGAAACAAGCTGTCACGAGCCAGCAGACGTCACCATTGCGATGGCATCCCATACATACCAAATACACCTCCCCTCCCCCTTCACACTATTACGCACTTTCTCTTTTTTTCTTTCCCTCTCAACGATACAACAGCAGAATACATACCAGTCGACAACGAGCGACTGTTGCTGATCACATTCCACAACGCAGAAACAATGAGAATCCCTACAAAAAAAAAGAGGTAGAGGACGCACATCCGGCACGTTGATTCGCACATGATGTTCGACGCACACACTTCGTGACTGGAAATCCAAGTGAAGGAATTCCACCTGCAGGCAGGCGAACACTAGCGTCGCGTGCGTGCAGAATGAATATGAGGCGTATGGATTTACAATACGTATATTCCCCCAGCAGCCACTGATAAGAAGGTAAGAAGGAGATAAAGTCACTATTTGTAATGTTTTTATCATCGTCATTCTTATTTCACATGCATTTATGATGATTCAACTTCGTTAGAGTATAAAATGTGTACTGACGGAATTGCTGACGTCACAAGCAATGCTCGTTCGATTACTGCATCTGAAACCGTACAAAATTAACATTCCACTCCTGGGTTTTCTACAGGATATAACAATGATCGCAATCAATCGAAATTTACTTTAAATAAATTACAGTCTTACACTTAAACTGTGGTTTTAATAATGACTCAAATATTTTTAATTCCCAAAAAGCTAATAAATTTGAGCTGACAGCTCACCGCTTATAATTGTGCACGTATCTATAAAGGCGGCGACACACAATACGTTTTATTCCGTAAGGTTAGCCCTTACGTATCAGACTTCCGAAGGTAGAACGATGCACGGTGTGTGGGTAAAACCTATGCCACTGTGAAAGGAATTTTCCCGAAATAAGCAACATCAGGCACTACTTTAATTTTGACTCGCACAAGTTTGGACTGGACATCTTTTCCGCAGTATGTCCGGCTCTCCACACCTCCACCCCTCCTTATACATGATCCCTTGGGATTTGGAGCGAGTGAGATTTTTGAGCAGCGCTTAACATCGACGTCTTCAGTGCTGGTGAGGGGTGACACGATATGAGTATGAAGCAGCGCCGGAATGAATGGGCGGAGGAAAAGTGAGATCCTCGAGAAAAACCGCCGACCAAAGGCATCATCCGGCACGACCCCGCCGGTATCCCAACCCGGGTCGCCTTGGTGAGAGGCGAATGGTCTGACGACCATTTGGCCACCGCTGCACCGGGATTTGGAGTTGACAGGCACAAATACTATCCACAGATAAAACGGTAGGTGTTCTATCTTTAAGTGTGCAACAATAAGTGTTGACAGAAACTTTAGTACAGCTAACTGCATGGCGAGCTAACGTGGTTGCGAATCGTCACATTCGTTACAAATTAACACGGCGACTATTACAGCTAATGTTTTGATTTCTCTAGAAAATTACAGCCTAAACCGAAGAAAAGTCGTCTCAACATCATAAGAAAACTGACTAATGAAAAAGGGGGGGGGGGATTCCAGCATTTTTCTAATCGAATATTCAACATCCACTATTATACCTTGTAATTTACTGGCGTGACTTCGTGTCGAAGAAACAGTTCATTTCCACAAGGCAGATAAAAATTGTGATTATTTTAAGCCGCACGCCCGCAGATTCTGCAAAGTAGCCAATTTTTTTCCTAATAAGGAACTTTTCCAGCACATCAGAGGGGAAATTCAATGTGACCATGTTCTAAAAGGAACCTAATCTCTGACAAGAGACGTTGAATATCTTACCTTCCAGGGAAACTTAAACATGCTCAAGGATGACTGGCATCCGTGCAGACTGGATTACATCTCTGTTTCGTTAGTTGTCAAAGAAGAAGGAATCCTGACGGGAATGCACGTTTTAACTTTTCATCCTGTGTCCGCGACATTTCTAGCAGAACCATTACTTCACAATATCTCAAGCCTCCGTGATCCTCGCTACGCCCCCGACTAAATTCTGGCTTCGCTGTTCTTGAAGACGTTGACGCCCACGTTAGGGGCAGCGCCTTTCCTCATCTCCTCGAGGCGGCACTACCACTCATTTTCCACCACCCCCTTTCTTCCCATCAGAGAAAAAAGACGGGGATTACAACGAGGCTGATGAAAACGTTCCCCCAGCCTCATTAAAAGTTGGCCGATGACGGAAGGACGTGGGGGTAATTAGAGCGGGCGTCGGGCCGTCGCTCTCAGGCTGCGACTTGTTGCCAGCTCAGCGGACTGACGGGGCGAAACAACCCCTCACCACCCTGTATAACTCGAGTGTCTGCCCGCGCAGGCGGAAGAAACTCAGCACGCCGCCGGCAGTTAATCACTGGCTGTGCGCCGGGAAACAGCAATTAAGGAGTAAAACACAGACACTGACTCCATTACTTGTCAAGTACTCTCGATTATTACGGAAACTTTATTAAAAACAACATCTAGTAATAAAGTAAAAAGGAAATCACTGCTGGTGCGAACGTATGCGTATCATAGGTAGTAGAAAAATAATACATGTTACATATAACAAAAAAGAAATAATTAAGAAACTTAATTTTCCTGTTTCTCTGGTATTATTTACGCACCAATTATTTGTTTTATAATAGTGGCCAATGTAGTAAGAAAAACGAGTATCACATAAGCACAGGTTGACTTAACACATCAAGTCGTTAAGTTAATTGTCTAGAACAAACGGCTTAATTATATCGGAATATAATGGTCGGAGAAGATTGGAAACAATAACGAAGAGGACATTCGCCTATAACAAACAAAATATCACTTAAGAACTTACATTCACTGCGAACCACAAGGACTGAAATCGTGTCAGGCTTTTGGATTTATGTTTCGGGGTTCCGAAGATTAAAACACGTGTAGGCGAAAGTTGGTTAGGAATTATTAGTTTTCAAACTTAATGATGAACCACTGAAGATATATATTTTTTCTCGTTGCAATAGCTCTACCTTAAAACCAATTGAATGATTGCAGTAGGCGTCTTATATTTTGGACAGGACAACTGCATGGAATCGATAAACAATCTATTAGTATGTTTATTGAACACTGTGAAACGCATAAAATATAATTATTTGATAAAGCAATACTGTTTTCCTCGCGGTGTGATACGTCCTGTTTTGTCTCAGACATCGAACGACTATTAAATTCAATCATTCGTTTGTAAAGGTTCGGATTGTTAAAAACAATGCAAGGGGACTTCACGTCTCTTCGATAGTCAAGTTTACAATTTGACACGACAGGAACTCTGAGAAGAATCGGCCGTGACCTTCGTTAAGGAACCATATCACCATTCACCCGCCGTTCCACAATTCACAGCAATTTTAGTAAACGATGGAAAATCCTAATTCAGAATGGCCGGAGACAGGAATGGGACCCGGGTTCTCCCAAAAGCAAGTACAACGTGTTGCCGTTTTGCCACCTTGTTCGGTCGCATTGTTCACGTCGTCAAAAAATAAGGCCGATATATTGCCTGGTCCGACCCTAGGTCCGACCGCTTGTCTCGGTGATTAGAGCTCCTCTGACCAATAGGCGAAGGATCCCGGGTTCGATTCTCGGCCAGGGAGGTACACTGTACAGTCACCTCCCCAGGTTGAGGACTGGGTGTTGTATTGTCCCGTCAACACTATCCTGCGGGAAGAAATGGCGAACCACCACAGTATCATACTCACCTAGTAGCGCCTCAGGTGATAACTAACCCTGAAGTTCAAGGAGTGGGAATATTGGTCAGCGCTTAACATCGAGGTATGCAGTGCTGGTGAGGAGTGACATGATGTGAGTATGGAGCGGCACCGGAATGAAGGGGAGGGGGAAACGGGAGATCCCCGAGAAAACCAGCCGACCAACGGCATCGTCCAGCACGATTCCCACATGCGAAAATCAGGGAACCGACCCCACCGGAAATCGAATCAGGATCGACTTGGTAGCCTTGCGCAAAACGTGGCCCCCTATTCGACGATTTCACAGTATTCAGTTAGGCAACCGCGATATACTTGGCCGTTATGGTTCGCATATATGGAAGTGTTATGGATAAACGGATATAGCAGATCACCGACCGTGCCTTCCCCTGGCACCAACTCTGCCGTGTGGCGACTGACCCGTAACAACGTACATGCCTCGCGACCGCTACGTACACACGCATCTGGCGGAACTCACGTCCCTTCACCGCCGCACGCGCTGGTCAACCCTGTCCGGAGCACACATGCGGGTCTTTTGTAGGCATGCGGGGTCGTCAGTTACATCCCATGTCCTTTCCTTCTCGCTGAACACAACGCGTGCAGTCCTCGCTGAAAACACGTGTAGCCTACTATCTCCTGGGCCCGCAACCCGCTGTGACCCAGCACATGAGGCAACTTTCAGGGAAACATTTACTCGATAAACTAGCGTTTTAGAGTTGTTTTCTGAAGGTCGTTTAAAACACATATGTCAAGTATGTTGGATTTAATATAATCACTGACTACTTACACTCTTAGTACTGACATATCGGTATCGTTTAGTTTTATTACCAAATCAATACACGCGCACACACACACACACACACGCACGAAGCTAGAGGCCGCGGTGGTCGAGGGGTGAGACCTCTCACCTCCCACCAAGGTGTTCCGGGTTCGATTTTCGACGGGGTCGGTCCCCGGATTTTCGCATGTGTGAATCGTTCCGGACGATGCCGCTGGTCGGCGGGTTTTCTCGGGGATCTCCCGTTTCTCCGCCCCTTCATTCCGGCGCTGCTCCAGACTCACATCGTGTCACCCCCACCAGCGCTAAATAAAGACCACGATGTTAAGAGGAGTCCTTCGCGGTGTCAAATTTCCACCTTTGACGCGTGGGAACAGCGTAGCGATAAGAGCGAGTGTCCCACGCTTGACGAGAAGCATATCGCCTCTATTCGCAGCGCGCCAAACTGGCGTGCAAGGTTTCCGCTGTAGTCTTTTTACTATAGGACTTTAAGCGGTGGCCCCAATATTTTATTTTGGAATAGTTTGAAGTAAAGACCAACGCATGCCTCTCGTTTTGCACTTTACGAATTCAGGTAACATTCTCGGGGTTAAAGCTGTCTAAAAAAACCCGATTTTAGCCATTTTGAGAGGCCCGAAAATCATGTTTCTAACAAGCGTACTGCATTTTTGAAAAACTAGAAGCATAGTTTATAGTGTGTGTTCTTTTCGTAGATAAACATAATATGAATAACATAAGCGGTTTCGCGTAAAAGTGTATGCGCGTGACACGCTGCAACGCTGTCCATGCGCCAGTCGAGGACTTCTCTTAAGAGTTGACCAAATCCTCTCACTCACTCACACGAAGCTAATAACGAAAACCTTGCTCCCAAGCGTCTACATTAAAGTTTTCAGTTTTAACTTTCCGGAGGAGAGATAAAATTATACCATCTTCCTGCCTGCGTTGCTGGGTGTGTGTCCACTTCTAAAATCATTTAAAACTTCCAAATTCAGATATGTGCACTTCTCTCAAACGTTACAGGCACAATTCCCATAACAAGTTAAATAATTTAGGCTGAAAGAAGTTCACAGATCAGTTGTACACTTTACAGTGTTGCAACATCGCGACTTTACAAGATAAAAGCTTTGTAAGTTTGTGTTCGTTGAGACGGACATTATACAGTGTACTGACACTACAAAACGCAAAATAATGTTTCATATATTTTAAAAAATCAAGCCTTGATATTCATGTGCACTTATAGACTGGCCGCTACTGATCCCAGCTAAGAGATGACTCGAACCCACCACGAGCAGGAGCTAGAACCTTCTTGGATAATTACCAGAATGTGTGCTCTTCAAAGACGTCGTAGCGGTATCGCGTATGTGCTGATGTCTGCGGTGGAGGTACATTCCCCCTACCCCCATATAAGGCTAATGGCCAGAAAGAGTTAGCAGCGAGAGAAAAAAAAAAAAAGGGGGTATTGACACTCACTTTAAGGCTATCGTAAGAATGCTGTTTTGTAGCCCTCAACATCTCAAAATGTAATAACTGTATCAATAATAAACAATGAGTAAGACCTTAATTACACTTTTGTTGTTGCGTACTTGCGTTCAGTGAAGTGAAGAGCTTCGGCCGACAAGAGTTTAACCGAACACTACTCAACATGCGTGAATGATGTCTGCATACGAACATCATAGAAAAAAAGGTTGCATGTATCTATCATTACGAAGCTTATATTCTCACCACAGAAAATTTAGAAATGGGTGTCCTACTGTTTTAGGCATGTAATCTTGGCTCAGAATATTTGAAAAGGTAATAGCGGGTTCAACACACTTTTACCTCGAATGTTACATAATTAGAGACCTGAAAAATTCGCGTTTACTTTTAGGAAAAAGCTATAATTCCAACTACTATAAGTTCGTGTTAATTCTGTAACTGGCCCTCGACTCCTAAGCCACAATTCCACTGAAGCAACATTTTGGCAACATGTCGCATGCGGCTGACGACAGCTGTCGGCTGTGTGTAGCATGCGGCTTGTCGTCTGCGGCAAGGTATGGTGCCGCATGCTACATGTGTTGCCGTGTGCCGCATGCGCTTCGTGTGGGGACATGTATCATGCCACAAACGCAATTCCACTGAAGCGACAGT
>PNEQ01019191.1:0-22118 GCA_003012365.1 Medauroidea extradentata
TGCCTCAGTTTGCTCCACAAAGGAAAACGACCTAAACTACGGGGTACCACTAACGGTGTCTTAAATATACTGCTATACTCACATGTGCAGCTATTTCTTGCACCTACTTACTTGAGTACTACTCTTAACAAACACCGCAAAAGAAATACATATTAGAGTGCTGGCTACGCAGCCCCCTTTACTCGCGGATACGCCCTCTTGAGCTTCACCGCCCCTCTTCCAACTTTTACACGTCCTCTCCCTGCCGCCATGACGCCCCAACTAATATAAACACTCAACCGGTCATCTCCCGGTGACCGTCCACGAGCTCCGATGAAACACAACTCTTACTGACCGATTACAGACAAGAAAAACTTAGCCGGCCATCTCCCGGCGACCGGTCACGAGCTCCGATGAACGACGACTGAACTTCCTGGGCGAACACACTGACTTACTCGGCCGAGCGGCGGAGGGATACATCAGGATCCAACTTGCCTAAAAAGCTGGTTAATTTACGTTTATAATCTAAAAATTGTATGTAACATAGATACTGATAAATTCACAAAGCATTTTACTCCATACTACCAGCTAAATATTCATTAGTTTATTAATTGGGGATGTGCAGTGTTCTCAATCTGTCGCGGATCACCACCTTTTTAGTGTTGTTGCACACAACACTACCACCCACGTTGGTCGAGAAACGCCCTGCAGAGTCCCCGCATTCCAGCACGTCCCTGTTTCGTGCCTCCAAGCGAGTGAACTCTGACCTGCCTGCCAGATAAATCTATCTAAGCACTGGCTAGCTCCGAGATTGTTTGAAATTGTAAAAGCCAGCACACACTTCTCTGTAAGTGCTTCCAAGCAAGAGAACTACTACTAGCCTGCCACATAAATCCTATTCCAGGAGAAGCAAGATAATAAGCTACTTGAAATTTCAAAAAACCTAAACAAGGCAAAAAAATAAGAAAAGTTTACTTAGAAAAGTTTCTTGAAATTAAATTAGCTTTCAAATGAGTCCAAACACAATATAAATCCAATAAAATTGACATGTAAAATTCTATACTTTTCTCTTGCTTTAAAGTTAAATTTAAAAAAATAAAAAAGAAAATTTTAATGTAAATTTCTTTACTCGCATCCCCAATTAATAGGTTGGATCCCGCCGTATACACCCTTATACCTGGTTAAGTTGGCCTACTTAATTTGTTATAAACAGAGAAAAAAAACATTTTACGACAAAAAAAAATTGAAATTACTGTGTGATAAGAGGCCAAGTAAGTGCTACGTGCCAGTGCACGTCACAACATCATTATCTATCAAACACACATTCCCTACCTTAACAAATGTAGACAAAGGTAGTATTTTTGGTTTGCTTGGACAGCTAATTTCACAGTTATTGTTTCAGATATGTTTTGCTGTCATTCATCTGTTTTTAAGAAACAATTTACAAACAGTAACTGTGTTACAAACACAAACATTGCATTGCATTTTCCGTGGATGAACAGTATGTAGACATGTTGCCACAAACGAAAAAATTAAGTATTTTGGTACAGAACACATCGGTTTCAGTAAGGTATAGAATACTACATGCTTTTTTTTACCCATTCATTTGTAATTTACAGTAGAGTCTCGTTATAGCAAAATGTCACGGTTCTGGGTTAGAACATCGCTATAGCAGTGTCTTCGCTAAAGCCGAATTTGGCTGATTCTGACCCCTAAACCCAAAAATTGCACTAAAACTGTCTTTAGTATTATTTAATTACAAAGTAGTACGTTATTTGAAGGAAATATAGGTTTATTTCAACAGGTAAGTATAAGCTGGTTACAATGATATCCAACAAGTATGGGTACAACTATTCGCTAAGTCAAAACGGGCCAAAATTTCCGCCGCGACATGTAAGTATGGCCATCAATCTCTGGACCGCCTCAACGGTGTCTCGCCCGTGCAGGCGTGCGGCAAGAGTGCAGCTGGTCACTGCGGACCAATGTAATCAGTTTGACGAGTGTAGCGATTAATTAATTAATTTGTTTTAGCATGCATGCTGTGATGATAATTCTGTGTTCCCTTTCACACTGTGGCACGCATCGGATAATTTGTGCGCTTGCCTGAGACATATATAAGTCTGCTTGGACGGGTGAATGTAATTGTTCACTTGTCCATTGGGCAGGTAATACTAGTGGTATTCGTCAGCAAAAATAAGCGACTCCAACATTGGTAGTTTCTTTATTTTTGCGCACTAGTCATGAACTGTGTTTAGTGACGGCACAGAGTTAAGTTTGAAGCCAATTAGTAGTAACAGAAGTGCGCATATGTGTATGTATTGACTTTGAGCAAGGTCACAAGTTTGTGATTTTATTCCGGCAGTGTGCTGACAGAAAACATATATGACCTACGTGAGCGCTACCAAATCTAGATAGTGTAAGGCACTTGGCCTGCCCACCCTATTTATTTTTCCAAATTCTGTTTGTGGTGTGAGATAATAGCTTTCTTAGGCATAAATGTAATGTAGCTTTCGGTGTAACCATTAAGAACTAAAAGCCTATTTATATGTGTTTCCGGCGTCAGCATAGGTCTAATGGAATCCCGGCATGTCTCGCGATCACTAGGTATAGAATGAAGATTAGGATGAGTCGCTCGGGAGAACGGGAGACCCAGCTTGCCAGTGTGTAGTGCATCGAGATCACCTAGAATAGCTATTAAGGACCTGTGTATAGTTTAAGTTGTAACCGGGACTTGACACATTTGTCTGTGTAGACCACAGTAAATAAGAGAAGAAAAGAAAGAGACGTTTATTTGCAATGGTTGTAATGTTATTTGCTGTAATTTGAAGTAATTAATTTATGAGTGGTGGGCCGAACCAGTAAACACTAGTAATTCATTTAAATTTAATATAGTGTGTGTGCTAGGCGAGAGCATTCGGTTTTAAACTAATTGTATCCAGCAATTTTAAGGCGGTTTGAGTATTGTCGAAGTATTTATTTTTCTGAACAAGAAATCATGTAAAAGACCTATGCTAAATGTAAAACCGCTATTGGGCCTGGCGATACGGTAAAATAACAGAAAATCGGTCTGGATACAAAATCTAGTAATAAGTTTTCTCTGTGGAAGGTTTAATGTTAAATAATGTATTCTCAAGTTTTGAGGGAGTTGAAATGGTTCTTAATGTTATGATGACACGTGAATTTAAGGTAAATTTGTCTTGTGTGGACTTTTTGGAATCATTATGAAATTCCAAGCAACATTGGACTCTTGGAAATTTTACGAGAATTGTGTCGTTCAAAAGTTATTACAGTTGGAAGGTTTTTGGTATTTACTTTGGAAATATGTAGATGAGTTCAGCGAGACAGGGCGACGACGATAGGGGTTCACAGAGGCTACTGAAGGGTGTGCGGCCGGCTATGTCTGATGCCGAGATTTTATTTAATGAAATTTTGATTGTTATAATTTTCACTAAAACGTTGAAGTACGTTTTTAAGTTCAATAGAATTTTGCCGATTTTTCTGTGAGTTTAGTCTGTTTAATTTGTATCCAGACCGATTATTTAATGTTGATAGAAAGTTATAGAACATTTAACCGGAAGGGAGGAAGCCATTGTGATTGCCGTGGCTGGTCACTTGCGAGGCTTGTTTTCTTCTTAGCTGTCGGGATGTCGGAGTAAACGGACGTGTGTGCGGAGAGAGCGTGCCTGCGGGTACGCCACGTGGCGAGGAGGGTTTAGCAATAGGCTACCAAGCATGTATTTGGTTTTGGTAACGTGAGCCCTCATGCTGTGCATTAAGAGTTTTGATTGGAATTCACGGTGAAAGTAATTGGCCCGTAATAAATAAATTGAGGTCAGCCCACCACGATTGTGTATAGGGACTTGTACGTTGTGCACGCTGCATTGAATCGGTGCTCTGAGTAAACATCCGAGAACTGAACTTTGCTCTTATTATTTATGGGTAATAAGTATCCCTGTGGTAAAGTGACTGTACTGGTATTCCTGTGAAATCCCGTTCCTTTCGTTTCGAACTGACGCCGAAGGGAGAGAGAGAACTCGTGACTTTGCCACTGAACCCAACGATAGCTAGCCGAGTGTAGGTTGAACCCAGGATTATGTTATAAGTAAAGAGCGACTAGGGACGAGTGTGGCAACACAATAGACAGTTCGTTGAAAAGCAATGCTAAAGCTAGACATACACACATGGCCCACCACCCATGATTTTTTTTTTACTTTTTATTTTTCTTTCTTTCCTTCAGCTATCCAAACAGACATGTTCCAAGACAAAAAAAAATGTGACTTACTCTTGTTACCACGTTTTTCCTGACTGTGTGTATGATACTTTAACAATGCAAAGGCCAGCCCACATGGATTTATTGCTTCTCGCTCAAGTTTATGGGATGTTTGTTGAAATTGCCATTAAACTAAAAGATTAAAACACGTACTGCCGACTGTGTGAGCATGAAGGTGAATCAGAACAGCAAATGCACTGACACAGGATGCGTCCCCTCATCCGCCCCGCCCTTGCTACTTATCTCAAAAAGCTGAAGGTAGTAAAATATGAGCAGTAGCAAGCTAAGCAGAGATAAGCACGAGTAGTTGTGTGGGAGCGTGTGTGAGGGAAAGAGACAGCACTATCGTATCTCCCAGAGGCATTTCTTCGGTATGCGTGGTGTGTGTGTGAGCGAGCGAGTGTGAGTGAGTGTGAGTGTGAGACTCGGGTATAGCACAGCCAGCACAGCCGGCGGCAATTATTCTTAGTGAAGAAACAGCATATGTCCACCATTATTTAGTCAGAACACACAGTTTTTGTTCTAAATACCGGTATCGTCATCTGAACTGAGCAGAAACTTTTTTGGAGCGCTTTACAACAGTGTTTCTAGAAATTAATGTCACAAAACTGACATCTTCTGATTATAAGGGTATCCCTGAATGAAAATATGACAGAACCTTGTCCCTAAAATAAATGAGAACACAGAACACCAAGTCTCGTGAATGCATATTTTAATTTCTTTACTATTTTGCGGGAAAAATAAGGCAATTTTTAATTGAAACACAAATTTATACTTGTCAATAGACAACATCTTTCAATTAAAATCGTATCTATGAACAGTAGATACAACTGGTCCTTGTCCAAAAAAAAATTAGAACATAGCGCACTGAATGCCTCCTTGCAAGTGAGTGGTCTGATTTGTGTAGTTGTACAGAAAAATTAAAATAAGTAATAATGCAAATGAAATGTAAATCTATGTTAATAATCTTTCAATCAAAAACTTACCTCTGAACAAAATATATGGCTGTCCCTTGTCCAAAAAAAAAAAAAAATACCGAGCACAGAATGCCTTTTCACAACCACATAGTTTGACGCCCGTATCGTTTCACAGGAAAAAATGACAAATAATAATTGAAGTTTAAATTATGTCAATAAATGTCTTCTGATTAAAAATTTCACCTATGAAAAATAGATATGACTGATCCATATCACAAAAAAAAATAAAACTTCAAGCACAGTTTGTCTTCTCGCGATTGTGTAGTCTTGATATTCGTAGTATTTTGTGGAAAAATAAACCTAAAAAGGTATATAAGACTCTTGTCAAAATAAACCAATATTAGTGACACACACAAAATTTTTTTTGGAGGCGCCGAGGTTGATGTTTTTTCTTTTGCAACACTCAAATATTGAGTCAAAATTTTACTGTACACTCAGGTCTCATGGTCTTAAAAAAATCAAGTGAATTTTGAAGACAGCCTTTGTGCTGGACTGTGTGCGGTACTTGTGCCCCTAACGATGGCACCCTCAGATATAGTGTGTGCGCGGCAACACTAGAGTCAAGTTAATGCAAACACAGCGTCGTCAACGAGTCCAAACTGAGTCACTTATGTCGGTTTTAATCGTTGCCCAGTCATGTTAAATTCCAGAAGCTCTCTCTGCTGATGGGTAATGCTGATAACGCGTCCCCATGTTTTTTTGTCATGCCTTCACTTCGCTTGGCAGTCACGCACTGACGGAGTCACACACACGCCGCCACGCCATGGCTGTTTGAAGAATGACACTTTGATATCGCTTTATGAGGTATCCCGAGTGAAAATAAATGTAATTTTGTAGCGCTTAAAGAAAAGGTGTGCAGGCAGTTATTTCAGTTTTGCCCAAAGTAATATTAATTTCATGGAAAATTTTTATGATTTGTTGACGGTTCCCATGAGTACATTCGTCAAATCGCTATCTTCGCAAAATCCAGGTTTCATAAAATCAAGAATCTAGTGTAGATAAATGTCCCGGCAAGAAGTGTGTTGACATCACCAAGTGTCTTAAATTCTTTCCTTCAGCATTACATTATTAAAACAAAAGGCGTAATAGATTGTTTGGTGTTTATAAAGTACTATTAATCTGTGCAGAATCAAATTGTGCAGGTACGGGAGAATGTGGACCCATTGCAGCTATGCAGGGTGTCACCTGACTGGGAAAAACTGGAATTGTACAGGGATTTTACTCACCAGGAAAAATATGGGAATTGTGCGGGAGTTTAGCCTGATGTCCGGAAATTTCTGCATTCCTGTCATCAAAATTTATATAAATATTTAAACATGTATTTACTGCTGGGTACTGACGATAGGACCGCATAGGTTGTCACATGTAGGTTAGGTTAAGTTATCGTACGTTTGTTTGCGTTGGGCGAATGGACTGGCAGTGTTTCTTTTGTTTCTTTGGCTGGCAGTGGTCGCTCGCTATGGTGGTCGCTCTGGCAGCCGGCTGTGCTTTTGTTTATTGCATACAGTTTTTACAGTGCATTGTAGGTCTAGTGAGGTGTAAGTTCATCCGTATCACAAAGGTCCGTTTGGTAAGTAATAATAATATATTCCTGTGTGTACAGTATGATTTATGATTAGGATTTTTATTAAATGTTTTTGTGGGAAATTTGCATTTTGTCAACATCGGAAGTAATCAAAACATGACAACCAAATACACATTGCCAAATCACAGCATATTGTTCTATGTGAATACAACAGCCGTCCACGTATAACACCTTATTGACCTCCATAAATAAAAAATACAAAGTATTCATGTAAAAAAGTAGTAGCAAAAATAACTCCTCTCTAGCCATTAACGTCGCGCATTGAACACCTAGACAGATACAGTAAACTCTTGCCAGTCCGTGGTTCGAGAATTAGTGGTACTCAAAAATCGGTGGTTTTCTCAAAGCAATGTCCGTTTTAATTATTGCAACGTGCTGCGCTGTGCCGTGCTGCTACAATAGCAAGCGTCTAACGGTACTAGTAGCGGCAGGTGCGGCAAGCCCAAGGTCAACTTGTCTTCCTGGAACGCAACAAATCGATACGACGTGCTCGGACACTGCTCCCAGTATTTGTTAGTGTTGTCTGTTGTGAGAATGGTGCCGGTAAGAAATAAGAAGCACGTAATATTAACACTAAAACAAAGGTACCGAGATTTGCAAGAAATTTGGACCGACATAATCTTGTATACTATAATCAGCATTGTGATAACAAATGCTGTAGTAATGATAATATAAAATATAACTAGTACTCAACATTTCCTAAGAATCATGTACCAGGACAAGTAATAAATAAAAACAAATTAAGGATTTATTCCTTTGATAAGTCATTCCAAGACTAAGGTAATAGGTATATGAAAATGTAGATGCTTTTAAATATTCATTGTGGAAGTCTTTGTAACAAAATCTCTCACCTAGTAATGCAAACATACCATGACAAAGTTTGAATTTAATTTTTAGTTTCTTTCTCAGGTTCGCAATATTTAGTTAAACAGTGAAACTTATACTATATCTATACTTAGGTTTGAAACTTTAGTATTAAATTTTAGAGTTCCTCGGCTAGCAAAGTTCATTCGGATAAGAGTAATTGACTATGCACTCATACCACTGGGTTGGAAGATTGAGACAAAAATGTTTTTACAGTCAATTAAAGTAAAGTTCAATGTATAGGTGCTTCTTACATAATGGAGTCCCTTAATGTCTTGAGGCTCACTAAAAGAATATAAATATATAAAAAAAAAATAAAACGTTAAGCCTCTTCTTTAAATGGCTATGAATTTCACTTTTGTTTTAGCCTAAACGCCTCCCTGTGGTGTTCTACCATTATGTTGGCGCAGATACAATTCCTGGCCGTTGATGGGATCTGCCGTATGTACTTCCATCATGAGAGTCAAGGGAGCAAGAGAGAATTTACATTGCTTTCGCTAACTTAAAAGGCGCCACACAGGCCTAGAGGTGACATACCTCCATATGCTTGGAGAAAAAGAATAAAACTTCACATAACTGTACTGAAATCAGTTGATATCAGTAATAATTTTACATGACAACAAATTAGCAGAATATAAATAAAATAAGTGAGAGATTTCCTAATCATAACATACATATTAATAAATATAATTAGTTAGTATCTTGGATTGAAGCTAAAATTGCAATATTAAAATACATTAATTACATTATAAATTTCACTTGAAAAAGTTTACTATCTTGAGGTATCCGTGGAGCAATAATACTAATAATATTTATAAATACTCTTATACTACACTTGATGGCCTGTAACAATTCAAACATGTTCATCCAAAGGATCAGGAGCATGTTTCAAGTGTGAGACGTATGCTTTCCTAATGATACGGCCTGAAACCGGGTCGGCCAAGAAAACTGTATTAGGACCAAGTAGGCGCACAACATGAAATGGCTCAGCATAGGGTAAGAGTAATAGTAATTTACTACTGTGATCATCCGATCGGGATGGAAGCTGGAAAGACTTACAGTAGATTTGTTGTCCCACAGCGTAATCAGATGCGACCCGTCGAGCATTACCTAGCACCTGCAGATGATCACGGGCATCGGCAAGGTTGCCCTTCACCTCAGCACTCAGGAGTTCGTGCTGATCATCCGACATAGGCGCAGACGGAGATAGGATGCTCCAGACATTGAGGAGCGGATGCATCAGGTCCCGACCCAGCAGAACACGCACTGGGGTATGCTTGGTAGACCTCTGGACTGTGGAGTTGAAGTCCTATTTTCACCAAATCCAAATCTTGGTCCCCACGACGTTGCTGCGCTTGATACAGGGCAGCCAACGTTGCCTTCAAATTTTGGTTAAAATGCTCGACATGGTTGCCACAAGGATAGTACAGGCTGGATGTGTAATGGTTGACAGACCATTTGAACATATATCCTTAAATGAAACCGAACAAAAGTACGAGGCATTATCAGTGATCAAGTTTATACGGGAGGACAAACTACCAACCACACCTGCTCGGCCAAGTGCCGCTCAATGACAGAACTTGTAATGTTACGAATGGCCTTCAGAACAACAAATTTACGAAAAACATCCATAGTGATCAAAATATACCAATTACCCTTAGTAAAACTAACTATAGGCCCAAATACATCACAGTGCAACGTTTCCTAGCAGTACGAGACCTGGTCCACAGAATATAGCCCAACATTGGAATTCCGCGCGGGTTTTGCCCTAAGGCAAAGGTCATATTGTCGCATGCTGAAAATAAGTTAACAACTCAGGTCAGGCACCTACCTGCGCTATACAACAACCCATTGATCACTTGGTACGGAACGTCATCTCCACGTGCAGCACATTCCATAAGATCACATCATTCTGGGTCCTCTTCCTGGGCCTGTTGCAACCGAACATAAATCAAATTATGAGTCGTAAAGGCGGCACACTGCGCCGACGATTTGTTCGGGACACAATCATAGGCCTCGGTGCAATATATCCATGAAAATGTGTCTGCCACCATGTTGCTTGCACCGGAGATATGCGTGACCACGAAACGAAATTTCTTGAGCCTGAACGCCTATCGCTCGAGTTCCCAAAAATCACTAGAATGACCTAACAACCAAGACAACGCCTGATTGTCAGTACACAGGCCAAACTCTGCCGAACCGAGGAACATCTCAAATTTGCTCGTCCTCCAAACACACGCCAGCGCCTTCTTCTCAAAGGTGCTCAGTTTGCGTTTGGACTCGGACAATGTCTGACTGGCAAAGGCTCCCGGTGACACCTTGCCATCTCGCCATTGACGAGAGCCGCACCTAGGGCAAGACTAGACGCAATGACGTGCAACACAAAGTGCAAATTGAAGCCGGAGCTGCAGCCAAACCTGCTTTAAGAGTGTGAAATCTCCGCTCTTGCTGATCATCCCAAACAAGGGTGCATTCTTGCACTTGAGGTAGTTAAGCAGCCGTGCCAATTCAGCAAAATGAGGGATAACCTGGGCATAATAGCCGATCATACCAATAAATCTGGAGAAACCCTTCACGTTCTTAGGCCGGTGGAAATTTACAACGGGATGAATTCGGCTGGGATCCATAATCAGCTGGCCATTGGACACAGTGTACCCCAGAAACTTGACAGATGAGGTGGCCCACGTTACATTATAAGGATTAACAGTAAGTCTGGCCATTCGTAAATGACTCAATACATCACGCAAATGCTCCGTGAGATCACTGAATGAATCACTATACACAATAACATCTGTGTAATTATAAACATATTTAAATTTAACATTGGCTAACACTTGGTCGAGCACACGGGATAGAGCCTTGGTCCCAAAACACGCACCCATGGGAATACGATTGAATTAGAACTGTGTCCACTGGGTACGAAAGGCAGCATACTTTCGGCAATCAGGATGCAGCAAGCAAGAAAGCTAGAATTCAAATAAATAATGGAAAACACTTTCACCTTCCCTAGATGCTGAAGCGCCGAATCAACAGCAGGGGCCGGAAATGCGTCCAAATGAATCTTTCAATTAACTTGAGACATATCGGTAACCAAACGATGCCCTCCACAACCCTTCTTGACCAAGAAGGCCGGGCAGGCATAATCAGACGTGGACGGCGATATCACGCCCTCACACAACAACTTATCAACAATGCCATGCATAATACCCAATTTAGGTGGATTGTAGGAGTAAAATGGCACACGCACCGGAATATCATCGGTGACAGTGAAGCGATTTGGCAGAACATCGCAACAACCAATGTCCTGAGTAATCAGATTGCTGAACTCATCTAACAATGACTGCACCGCAAAAACATCAGCAGAGCCCACAGAAGCCACTCGGCTTTTAGGAGTATGTACGCAACTAACACTGGATATTAAGGAACAAAAATACTTAGGAGAGAACTTGAATATCAGCTAACTAGTGTGCACATCAATCACGGCACAAACATGACTCAGAAAATCCGGGCCCAATGTCACGTCGGCGACCAGATCTTCAAATATCCAAAACCGAAACTACCATGAAAATCTTACAATTTTCATGTGCGACAACACTGATCGAGAACGTCGCACAGTACCGGCATTGGCCACGCACGCCAGTCAGTATAGACGGCACTTCAGAAATGCGGCAGGATAAAAAGGAGTTGTCTCGAAGCAGGCAAGACAAAACTGGTACGCACAAAGGAATGCAATACGCCAGTATCCGCTAACGCAGCCCACTCAACACCATGACACAGCAAGTCCACAAAACAGTCTACGCGTGCTACGTAGTTATCTCTGCGTTTGCCTTTTGACACGAGACACGCAAATGCCCAGGTTTCTTGCACCTGAAGTAAATACGGGGTCGCGCTGTACACTAGGTAAAGGACAGTCGGCAGACACATGTCCAAATCCTATGCATTTACTGCACTTGACACTTGTGAGTGACTGCATGCCCGATGCACTGAGCGAGACATCTTTTGATGTTGCTGTCACAGCTGAAATATGCGCTCGCACACACGCAGGGGCCATGACAAAGGGTGTAAGACATCTGATGTAGAATTCTGCTTAGTGCTGAACACAGGAGGGACTGCGTGATGAAATTTGCATTCTAGTTGTAGTCCCAAAACCCAGAGCTCCTCAACTGTATTGGGCCGACTACAAACAAACCTATGGGAACGGGCCTCAGGCCTGAGGTGATCGACAATAGAGCCGACTAACTTACTCTCTGCACGCTTAAGATTCATAGCACCGGCATAACTTTTAATGTCCTGAATGTACGACGACACGGATTCCTCGGGATGCTGAAAACTATCTACGTATAATTTCTTTGTCAGTGACCACGTACTAGAGGGACCGGCATGCTCTAACAAGCGCACCTTAAACACCTCACAACGGCCATTGGCTCGCAGGACATCTCCCAAAATAGTCGCAGTTTGCCCCTCAACCCTAGCTGACAGACACAACAAAAAGTAACACTGGTCTTTTACCGATAGCCGACTACTGTACACGCAATCAACAGCAACCAGAAAATGCATCACATTATCAAGTTGCACGACTCGCAACATGTTGATCACTTTCAATTGCCCCATTAACACAGGGATGCCATCATCAGACCCTCACCAACAGTCCCCATATCTCTCATTTGCAAATTGCCAATGTCCCGCAGGGAATTGACATAAGCAATAGCTCGTATGTGCAAAACTTTTACGTCCTCACTATCCAGAATCTCTACACTTGATTCACGCAAATATTTTCACATTTCGAGATATCCCCAACGAAGCACAAAATCATTAGCACCGGCACAGGCCATTATCACAAAAGTTGAGACTAAGATACATGCACGCAGCCTGACGTGAACAACCAATAACGGACACCACACCGCAAAAACCGCTTACCTGTATCCTCAGTGGCGTGGCACACCCACTAAACAATAATTTAGGAAAGGGTCAAATACGATTATAACTCTGGAATCGAACCCGAGCAGAGTCACACAGAAATTGTGCCCATTTCGGACAACACACACAGACGGGCAAACAATAATGCCCTGTCAAACAGGTCCGACCCGAGCAGGGGTTCACATACAACTCCAGACCCACATTAAAACACATACAGACAACACAGGGTAAGTGCCATACCATGAAAGAAACACAAAATCATTATTTTACAAATGTGATGCTTGTATTGTATGAACGTTACAGGTGTGCATGTAGTCACAGCTACAATATGTTAAACAGAATGGGTGACAATGGATTAGTCAATTAAATTACTGGAAAACAGTGAAATTCATTACATAATTACCAGTAGTTAATTGCTCCTCTGCTCGTGCCACATCGACATTCCGTCGGCCACGCACAACCAAAAAGAACGAAGGAAACTAATGGGTGATAACACGCGACTTGCCGAACTGGAAGTGATCTTCCAGATCGTGCAACCCAACAAAATACAACAGACGAAAAACTTACCAAATTATGTGCGTGCCGATCGAGCGTCAAGGTAACAGAGCGGAGAAAAACCTTCCCAAGGCGGCAATGGGACTCAGACTGACACAGAGGCGAACAGCCGGGAGCCAGGTGAAGGTAGGGGAAGAGGGAGGGCACGAGGCACAAAGGGAGGGGAGATGACGAACAAGTCCGAAGACGACCGAACTGGGCAGAAAGCAGACTGGGGCGGGCACGCAGTTCAATTAGGGCACGTAGGTCAACGTGACAGTTCAAACATGGACACTCTCAATTCACACTGATGATATTGCTAACAACCAGCATAGTCTTATAAACAAACCACATACGTCGAATCTTCACATAAGTTGAGGAAGGATATGCGGGCCCAGCACAATACTCAGGCTGAAATGGCATTTATTTGAGTACAAGTTTGAGGCAGTTATTTATTTTAGGTAGTTTCAGAATATTCCATGTTACATTCACAAATTTGTGATAGCCAATATGTTCTTAGGTTTTTTAATTTAAAAATTTATTTTTATTTAATGCATATTTTGTACCAATCTATATCAACAGTGACAAAAGAATATTCTTATGTTGAAGATGTCATTGTTACCTCGAATATGTTTAAGTAGCTTACTATCCAATATTTTGTAATACAGTAAGGTATTTCTTATCTGATATAAATGGACCATCAGAACATTGGAAATGTTAAGAAAAACCTATTAAATGTTTAACTTTGTCCGTTTTATACAACAAATCAATAGATATTGGTTAGGAAGTAACAAAAAATAGAATTCGCACATGCTAGCCAATTGATATGTTGGACAAACAAAAGTTAAACAAAATAATATTTACTGCAATTACAATTGTCAAAAGGATAGTACAGTAGAAGTCAATTATATAGCAGATTTTGCAATAATTTTATGCCCATAATGTAAAAATACTACAGTGCCATAATATTAACGTTCCATGGCCCTGCCTGTGTTTTTAAAAAGAATTTTATGGAAGATTTTTTTTTTTGTTTTCTGCAAATATTGCATTATTAAATTTTATATATTTTTGTGTTTTGGCAGGTAATCCTGGAGGCTGTGCCCCTGGTTTTGGATGGCCACAGCCAGCAAGTGGAGTGTTTGGCTTCTGATGCGTATATCTTGGTCAGCTCCTGTCTTGCAGGCCAGTTGTGTGTATGGGATTCCCACACAGGGGAGGCCCTAGCAACCATAGACAGGAAGCGGTAAGAAAATAGTTTCTTGTTTCATTTTCCTGCCAGGTTAATTCTTCTACATTTTCACTGTTACTTGTTATCTTTAGAATATGGTCACTTTGATACCATTACATTGTAATTTATTACAAGACTAATACCATATGTGGGGTTAGGTGCGGCCAGTGGGCTAGTACTGCTGAGGTTTGGTAATTAAGTTATAACTTGAGACTGGAGTTATGTATTATATATATGTACTGTAAAACATACATTACAGTCCATACCGTATAAGAATTCCATTTTTTGACAGATCATAAGACAGTAGAAGTATGTAAACAAACACATTGTGTATCCTTCCGCTACTATGTACTTTCCAGCTAATAATCAAAACTAGGGATGGGTCGAATCCCATTTTTCTCGAATCCGAATCCCGAATCCGAATCCCTGATAGTCCTTCGAATCCACCCCTCGAATCTGAATTTTTTTTTTTAAAAATGTTAAGTTACTAATTGGCATGAAAAACAGTAAATTCCACACGTGCCTAGAACCATAGACATAGACAAAAACATAAGCGTAAAAAAGAAAATCGATACTGAGAGTACTGTTTTCTGTGTAACCAACTTAACCTTTGGAAAACAACTGCGTATAGCTGCTAATAAAATACATATGGCGGAAAAAATCTCATGTTATTTAAAACTTTAAAACACGTATATGAATTCAGTTCCGTGTATTTTTTAATTTTTACTCTTTACATTAATAAATGTCAGATTTAGCAATGAAAATTGAATTGTCAAAAGTTTTAAGATCACAGTTCCGTAACCATGTAGGCCGTGCACGTAAGCAACGACTGAGGGAATTTAGGAAGCCATTTTGTAGATGGAAAGAAGTTTTTTGTTTTACTGTTGGCGAAAATCAGACTGCAAAATGGTTACGCTTTTGCTTTTGATAGCGTACTCAGAACAAATTTATGTTTACCGGCAGTTATTTATTCACGGTGGTTTGCTTTTGAAATAGTATAGTGATAAACTCTATTTTTTTAAACTCGAGCATTGATTTCATCATCTGAAACTAATATAAACCGTTGCCACCGTACTCTGAAAAGTGAAGTTAACAAATGCGTTTCACAGCAGGTTATGTAGTACGGTATGTCAGAAGAATTCAGAATATTTTTATTATTATTGCCATCCATGATATTCTATTCTATTTTTACGCGTGCCGTGATTATTTTATAAGTTTTATGAGTAGTGTGACGAGTTTTTCTACCAAGGGAAAGTCATACTATTATGCAATGTTGGACTACATTTTGATAAAAAAAATTTAAAAAATATGAATGTGACTGTACATTACTCAATGCAGTACAGTTAACCCTCATTTTATCGGACCTCCATTCAGCGGACTTCATATTTAACGAACAAAATCTGGCGATACAAAATTATTCCACCGTCAGGCCTACTTGTCATATGCAGCACAAGACCTACCTGGTTATTGTGCTTTGATGAGGGACATCATGCACGCGCATGGTTAGCCGTGTAAGATGGTAGACAGAGCTATTTTTAATTGCGCATTGGGGTACGTGCCGTGTCCGGCCAAGAATGATTGTCTACCTGAATTTTTTACGGAACTGTAAGATCAACAGCGCAAGACCTACCTGGTTATTGTGCTTTGGTAAGTGACATCTGGCGCTCGCACAGATAGCAGCGTAAGAGGGTAAGCAGAGCTAGTCGCTTGACGCCATCCCGTCACGTCCATTTATAAATTACGTTAACGCTCGCCCCCGATTTTTAACACGTTACTATTTAGGCCTAAGAGCACTAGTATTCGCCCGCACCTTTGCAGTTGCCGATTGCCGTTTATTTTCACGTAACGATAATATTCTAGCATGTAAGAGTGGAAGACGAAGCTTTAATTGTGAAACAGTATTTACTTACGTCCAAGTGTTTATCCAGTGTTTATTTTCCATGTTTCACTACCTTTGTAATACTTATAACCTGTACAAGTGTTTGTTTACAAATACGGCCGAGTGCCTTATCAGTGGTGCCAATCCCGTGCACGGACTCTGTAAATGTGCACTAAACAGCTATCACGGGAAATACGCACGTAAATATAAATTGTACTGTTTGTTATTGCTTAAAAATGTGTTTTATTGTTATGTAAGTGTTTTTGTGTATTAATTATAGTGTTAAACGGCAATGCGCGCATTTATAATTCAAGTCGGGAAGTTTGTTTGTATAACAGAGTAAATTTGTGCCACGAGCAAGTATTTCCTTTGTGCGAGTGTGGCACACCTGTAGATGCAGACGGCCTCAAGCGGCCATTTTTGCTAACGGTACTTCAGCCCTTCCCAGGGGTATATAAGCAGGGCGCTGCGCCCAGATAGTCAGTCGTCAGCGGCTCGGCCTTCGGGCCGGGCCAGCCTGGCACTCCCGCTAGAGTACCCTGGTAGCTCTCTGGGCTCCCGACTCTCGGCACACTACACACTCTACACCTTCCCACCTTAGGGGCTGGCTTCTTGCAAATGGAGCCCCCCGCCTCCCCGGAGCTGGCTTCTTGACTAAGGGAACCCTCCACCCCCTACCGAGGTGACTTCTTGCCTAAGGGAGACCCTCAACCATCCTCGAGGCAATTTCTTGCAAAGGGAAACCCTCCACCCCCTACCGAGGTGACTTCTTGCCTAAGGGAGACCCTCAACCATCCTCGAGGCGATTTCTTGCAAAGGGAAACCCTCCACCCCCTACCGAGGTGACTTCTTGCCTAAGGGAGTCCCTCACCCCTCTTACCTTGACGCCATCCCGTCACGTCCATTTATAAATTACGTTAACGCTCGCCCCCCGATTTTTAACACGTTACTATTTAGGCCTAAGAGCACTAGTATTCGCCCGCACCTTTGCAGTTGCCGATTGCCGTTTATTTTCACGTAACGATAATATTCTAGCATGTAAGAGTGGAAGACGAAGCTTTAATTGTGAAACAGTATTTACTTACGTCCGAGTGTTTATCCAGTGTTTATTTTCCATGTTTAACTGCAGTTGTAACATTTATTAACCTATACAAGTGTTTGTTTACAAATACGGCCGAGTGCCTTATCAGTGGTGCCAATCCCGTGCACGGACTCTGTAAATGTGCACTAAACAGTGATCACGAGAAATACGCTCGTAAATATAAATTGTACTGTTTGTTATTGCTTAAAAATGTGTTTTATTATTATGTAAGTGTTTTTGTGTATTAATTATAGTGTTAAACGGCAGTGCGCGCATTTATATTCAAGTCGGGAAGTTTGTTTGTATAGCAGAGTAAATTTGTGCCCAGAGAAAGTATTTCCTTTGTGCGAGTGTGGCACACCTGTATATGCAGACGGCCTCAAGCGGCCGAGCGGCCATTTTGCTAACGGTACTTCAGCCCTTCCCAGGGGTATATAAGGAGGGCGCTGCGCCCAGATAGTCAGTCGTCAGCGGCTCGGCCTTCGGGCCGGGCCAGCCTGGCACTCCCGCTAGAGTACGCTGGCAGCTCTCTGGGCTCCCGACTCTCGGCACACTACGCACTCTACACCTTCCCACCTTAGGGGCTGGCTTCTTGCAAATGGAGCCCCCCGCCTCCCCGGAGCTGGCTTCTTGCTAAAGGGAGCCCTCCACTCTACCGAGGCGACTTCTTGCTAAAGGGAGACCCTCAACCCCCTACCGAGGTGACTTCTTGCTAAAGGGAGTCCCTCACCTCTCTTACCTTTACACTATTAGGGTCGTGCCGAGAGAAGGGACGACAGAGACGCTGCCATGCACATCTACCGTGCCGCGTATTGAATTAGGGGACATACCCCTAGGTAACGCCCGTTCTTAAGTGTTCGTATACACTTCCCCTGTTGTAAAGTTATTGAAAGTTACAGAATATAGTAACCTCACCCCGGGATCAGAGAGATCGCCGTGTATTAGCTGTAACCCAGTCTGGCTCGTTAATCCAGTATCGTTGACGGCGCAGCACCTAAAGTAAGAGGCTATTGAATGTTGTTGTAAACCTCTCGGGATCAATGAGATGATCACTACCCAGTTTCGGCCACGAATAAGGCCTTAGTCTTTGCCCAGTATTTGAACGGCCCGGAGTGCCACGTAGAATTGTATGCATCATAATATGTCCTGTGGGCTTAGTATTGTATTTCCAAGTTGTCGTATCATTGTTATTGCTGTACCCTGTTGTCGTATCTCATATTGAGACCCCCGTGTTAAAATGTATGTCATCAAATTATTATTGACATCTAACCCTGATTGTGGACCATGTACCAAAGCTAATGTTGTATTCATCATGTTGTGGCAAATACTGTAACTTGTGTTAATGAATATAAACACCCCATTGAACTGAATTACCTTGTTTTCTCCGTTCATGAGATTAACCTGTGTACCAAGCTTTATATCTAATACAAGGCGAGTGATATATGTCTTGCCCTCTATTTATGTAAAAGATGACACCCTGTGCTAGCGAGTAGAGTTCGTCCTTGTTGGCTCACTCAGTAGTCACTCGCTGAGTCGAGGATAACTCTATTACCAACTACTCTAGAAGAACCACACCAATGTCTCATTCTCTCTACCTCAAAGGTCTTCTAGATACACACACTGCTCGCATTCAGCAATCTTGCTTGCAACCCCGCACCTCTAGCGCAGTGGGATTAACGTCACGCTCATCGGTGTTTTGACGTGTCCAGGCAAAATCAACTGTCGTGTCTACTTTAATTGTTTACGCAGTTGATGTACGTGCACGATAAAGATTATGCGTTTTTAATAAATGAAATGGTGTCTGCAACAGGACAGAAAAGAAATAGAGTAACTTTGAAATCAAGCAAAAAATTTGAACTAATAGAACATTTAAGAGGCCCGTGTTTCGGTAGCAAGTTGTGTGTGATAGCCCAGGAATTTTAGGTTTTTACCTCGAAAAAAATAAGGTAAATCTGAAAATTTTGTCATTGATACTAGACACCTTGCTGAACAACATACCGAAATTCCCCTATTTTCCGATGTCGGCGTCATATTTTTTTCGTGCAAGAATGTCCTAAGTCACCCTAAATGACACAAGGACGCAAATGTGCCTCCAACAAATATTTGCATCAACTGACATCCACCGGGATCGATTCAAATTAACCACTGGACTACGTCAAAGTTATATATGCACAGACACAGCAATAAAATATACTAGAAGTATAAAAAAATTGATTGAACTTTAACAATTCACCAAACATCATGGAATTCATGCAAAAAACTATCCATTGGAAAAAAAATACGGCGAATAACAAAAAATAAGCTAAACAAAAGCAATTCCTTAAGATTTGAGCTTTTAAACAGTGTATCTCACACTGCTCTGGGACAAACGGTTACCGAGATACGGTTGCTCAAGTACAAGCGCGCGCCAGCAGGTATGACTGGGACGGAAGGCGGTATGACATTCTCAGCTGTCAATTTTCTCCTTTGGTGCTTCTAACGAGCCATTGCTCTATTAAGACATATAACCAGCATTGCTATACTGTGTAAGTAATGTTAAATACATATTTTATTTAAATATATGCTACGGTTATAATTTTAACTTTATGCTCCTGCTTCTCAAAAATCATCCTGTGCAATGTGTATTTTGAATTCAGATTTGTCTTCAAATTAATTAGTAGCATCACAAAAATCTCAAATATCGAGGTACAGTAAGACAGAAACATAGATTTTGTTCACATACCTCTACTAACTACACATTATCTGGGTCATCATTGATATCTTCAGCTACATTCCAACAACTTCTACCTCTACAGCGTGTGCAAATCATAGAGCACGGAAGGCCAGCGATGCGGCAGGAGCACTTCGATCCACACTCAGATCTACATGCACATGATATGAGATGTAGAAGTTCATCGGGAGCTGGTGGCAAGTCACTGGTTATCGGATGAAGTGTTTGTTGAACCTCACGCCATCCCCAATTGGTTGGTGTTAAAAGTATTACCCAGCCAATCCTAGACCGGTAATGAAGGGTAAAAATATAATCCGTTGATAAGGTTTGCCAATAAAATGTGCTGTACACACAGATCCATATAACGTGAGTTGTCGTACCTGCAAATAAGTCCTGCGCGAGTGTTGCACGGCCGCGGCTCTTGTTGGAGGAAGGTTCGCCAGCTCGAAGCTAGCAATCACAGGTTTTCGGGCCACATTTCGAGCATACAGATGTCCACGAAGTTCATTCAGGGTGGAGAATGTCTCTGTAGTGTACATGTGGATAATAAATTCCTCGCCAGCAGCAGTGATTTCTTCTGCAGTAGCAGATGGATTGTTAAATATGGAAGCAATGTTCTGGAGGTGTATATTTTGTTTCAAAAGCTTCCAAACACTCTTCTTACCTTTACGGAAAATGGCAGATGTGGTGTCGCAGCCAGTGACAGCATGAGCAAATAATAAACTATTCTTGCTGTCTCCGAGTTGTTTTTGAATTTAAAAAATTTAACTGTCCCAGTATTATTTCCAGGGCTGTGAACACTGATGCATGGGTTTTCTTTAGCTCTTACAATCAGCATAACGATGATGTCAGTATCATTAGCTATGACGAAAACTGGATTTTCACAGACGTCACTTTCCATGGCAGTTTCCACAATCAGCGTGTCTGCATCTGCAGGTGCCTGAAGAACAGTGAGTCCTGCTTGTTTAAAGCTCTCCGAGAGCAAGCTGATGAGTTGTAATTTGTTGTGTGTGTTGTTGAGGAAATCCTTTTGTGAAGTTGTGACAGTTGTATTATTATCAAATTCAAAGTTTCTTGAGCACCCGTGTGATGCAAGGCGCTTCCTTTCTTCTCCTTTGGTTGTAAGACTGTCTCCATACCCATCGAACACTATAATAGCTCTAGACGAATAATGTTTCACAATATACTGTAGGTAAGAATGAATGACTTCGCCATATGTTTGTAGGTGGTCCCAGACAAATTCATGTAGAAGATAGCCACCGTCAATGATTATTGTGGCTGCTCATTTATTCCGTCTATGCACTCGTGAGAAGTTAAAATTATAACCGTAGCATATATTTAAGTAAAATATTAAACATTACTTACACAGTATAGCAATGCTGGTTATATGTCTTAATAGAGCAATGGCTCGTTAGAAGCACCAAAGGAGAAAATTGACAGCTGAGAATGTCATACCGCCTTCCGTCCCGGTCATACCTGCTGGCGCGCGCTTGTACTTGAGCAACCGTATCTCGGTAACCGTTTGTCCCAGAGCGGTGTGATATACACTGTTTAAAAGCTCAAATCTTAAGGAATTGCTTTTGTTTAGCTTATTTTTTGTTATTCGCTGTATTTTTTTCCAATGGATAGTTTTTTGCATGAATTCCATGATGTTTGGTGAATTGTTAAAGTTCAATCAATTTTTTTTTATATGACGCCGACATGGGAAAATAGGGGAATTTCGGTATGTTGTTCAGCAAGGTGTCTAGTATCAATAACAAAATTTTCAGATTTACCTTATTTTTTTCGAACTTTCTTTAAATATTCACCTAAAACTCCTGGGCTATGATGATTATAGTGTCAAGAAACAAACTGAGTCCGACATTTATAAAGCAAAAAACTAGTTAAAGAGTTATGTGACTGGATTTGTTTGTATGGACATACTCCATTGCGAAATAAATGACCGTCACAAGAAAACTAAAAGTAAAAATAAGACAAGAAAACATAAATAAGCAGAGTATGCTTTAGTCATCAGGATACATACACAACATGAAATTCCAAAACTGGAATCTGGTCAGATAAAACAAGGAAACAAACAGAAAAAACCTAGGTTGA
>PNEQ01019192.1:0-22122 GCA_003012365.1 Medauroidea extradentata
TATGCCAATTTTGGTGGCTCTATCTCTTATATTTTCTAGTATTTTTCGAAAAATGTTTAAAAAATTATTTTTTTCAACGTGGCGTAGCTCCCTTAATATTTACCACAGAATAGTGTTGGTTTATATACCCCACCTTATTTTCCATAACGAATCCCCTCCCGGACTTTGGCACATGAATTCTGGTCCACCCTGTATAAAACCCAAGTCCCCATACTTAATATTACATGTGTACCAATTTATTTGAATCGGCCTACAGGTTCAAAACAATTTTTTTAGGGTGGAGGTTGGAGACACGCACACGCCAATACACACAGACCAAGTCACACACAACACCCATACAGGTACGCAGACAGGAATGTTATCTCAATAGTTTATTTTTCCTTCAGAAAGAATAGTAAAGACATCTCTATACCATAGCTATAAAATACCTAATTTCTAGTGAAATAAGAGCAATGAACTACTTCAGAATAGTAGTATAATTTAGTCGGATTTATTGCAGGAGTCGGTGTGAGGTGTTCTGTGGTGCCACTCGCCATGTTGTGACGTCACTACCCTGGCCGCCATGTTGGATGACCTAGACCTTTGACTTTGACCTTTAAATCAAGATCTCCGAAGGCAAAATACTCAAGACTTTCTCACATTCTCAAAAATTTCAAAAAATAATTTTAAAAAACCAATTTGAAGAATTAAAAATTAATTACAAACATTTCAAAATTACGAAACAATTCTAAAGAAACTAAAAAAAATGGAAGTTTTACATTTCCACCATCTTGTTTTCGGCTGCAATATTAGGAATTCCTCTAATTCTTCCTATTTTTTTTACTATTACTTTAGCCCGTCTCCCATCTTAGCTGTAAGCAATAAATTTAAAAAAAAACTATTTTTACTAAAATATAATTTTTTTTTATTATTTAGTATGTAAGTAATATTTTACAATAAGCGCCGTCGACTACACACATCCACCTAAGTTACCATCTTAACCATACCCGATTGATTGCCGATAAACTCTGTCAATGAACCTAAAAATTCCATTTCATAAAATATTGTTAATAATTACATGCGAAACTCTTCGACTACTTACAACAAAACATAGCGGACACCATCCGACCACCATCACACTCACCAAGGAATTTACCTATTTTTGTTTATCCGTACTGCTTATATATACCCACCTCTCATACATACCCGCCCATACATCATCCCTACTTCGCATCAACGCCACTTACCCCACTACCCCCCTCACCCACAATTTAGCCCTCACTCACCGACGTTCCTTTTAGAGCTTGTGCGAACTTAACCCAACTACCCTACCATACCTTCTGCACTGCATGGCATTTACTTGGATATGACTTTCTCTCTGCATAGCTACCAGTTACATATGCACGACCACTCACAGCCATGAAAAATGCATTAACAAATCTCATATCCAAGGTCAACATCCTTACCGGATCATACATGTTAGTTTATTACAAAATAATTTTCTAGCATGTCAATGCTTTTTTGTACATCTGTGGTAAAACATATTCACAACTTAAGAATAATACCTATATGTTTATGCGTAAAATTATTTAAATTGTATTATTTATTTTTGATAAACTGTCAAGCTAAATATAAAATCATTTTGCTTAAACATTACATTATTTACGTATAATCTATCTACAATAGTTTTTGCATAATGGCTTGTAAACGACATAATTTGCATGTCACAGTTTTAAGAACGACACTAAAATACAATACTTACTAAACTGAAATAATTCACAATGAGTAACGATGTTTAAGGCTATAAGGTCTCTACTATAACAAAACAAAAAATTTTATATTTTTTTTTGTATTTGAGAAGTTATTGAAATTTAAAATTTAATTTCAAAAAATTAGATTAAATTTTTAAAAAATACAAATATTAACCTTGCAAATATGTTAAACCTTCTCTTTAAAATCATCGCAGCCGTATCCTTATATTGTCCGTTTAGCCATATTTTAATCGACATCAAAAAACGACGCGGTAGTACAGTTATTAACTTCGTCCCGTCGCAATGATAAAGTGCATACAAAGATCTCGTAAAAGAAGGGACAGTTATGTTTCGTTGTCAGCTGTGTGTAAGAAGTCCCATGCGTGGTCGAAGACGTCGACATGACGGCAGTGGTCGCCAACACCGGTGAAGAAGTCGCCATCAGGTGTGAAGTGATCGCTAACTAACACAATTTGTTTACTTTTTATGCCTAAAGTGAGCCGGATTGTTCGTAGTTGTAGGTTATTTACTACTCCAAGAGCCCAACCTGAACTTTTCGTAAACATCTCTTCTTTTTCACGACCGTTTTATCGTGTATTTCTTTTGATGCTGTTTCCGATATCATGAATGTTATAAAAAAGTACATTCGTTTGCTTGAATGGTATGTGTATATGTATAAGCAGTACGGATAAACAAAACCAGGTCAATTCCTGGGTCTAATGGTGTTCAGATGGTATCCACCATGTTTCTTTAAGTAGTCGAATAGTCTTCTAAGTAATTAATAATAATATGAGATGACGGTATATCGCGAAAATTTTTGTCAACATACCCTTGAAATCACTGTAGTTTCTTGTGACATGCATTATTGAGTCATATACGTCTGCCACAACGTAGTTGTCTGCAGACCAAAAGGCATCAAGTATTACAATAGTGCAATGAGAAAAAAATATTGTAAAATCAAGCAAAATTTGTTTGAAACAACCAAACGGTATACCTCAATATTTGCAAACAAATGTATGGTTAGTTAGAACCAAATTATTTCTTTTAAATATGTTTGTAGTTTTAACCGAATGACGATGTTGATGACGGCATACAGATATTGTTAAATCAAACGTACATTTGTTTGTGCAACCATTAAAGTACACGATAGTAAAATTATTTTGCTTGCTCTGATCACGAAAGTAAGAGTAATTTCCACAGAAATTTTTATTTATACAAATGTATTTACGTGTATATATATATATATATATATATATATATATATATATGTGTGTGTGTGTGTGTGTGTGTGTGTGTGTGTGTGTGTGTGTATAAGGATGCACACGGATTCGATTCCACAACCTTCAGATTACCAAACATGCCCGTAACTCCCAGACCACTACAACTTACTAATCTATCTTTTAATTTTTATATTTACATACCTATGGCATGTAATTCCGATAAACTCGTGATTCAATTAAACTCGTGTGCACTCGGCAAAATGTTTTTAACAGTTATAGTTAGCTTCAGTCATTTAATCTAACGTAATTATACAAACGAACACAAAATTAATACTCTACAAATGTAGTAAATATCTATACTTAAAAAAGGTGAGTCAAGTTTCCTAAACCAGCGTGTGTGTAACAACTAACACTTGCGTACTAAATAACAGCCATTACAAGAACTACTTCCGGAACAGATATATTTCGTCGCTTCCAACCAAATCGTTGGTTTGTTTTAATATCTGGCATGGTTAAATTTATCAAATCGGTATAGAATGTCATAAATACAGTTGATTCAAGTAAATATGATATTTAAAACAAATAATTAAAGTAGTATAAGCAAACTAGCGTTCGTATTTTGAACAGGAACACATATTTTGGGTAAAATCAAATGCAAGTATTGTTAAGTATAACATGTAACAAAAAATAGTATAACCAACCAAATATAAGTTTGTTATAAATAAATTATGTCAAAAACATTTTACTTTTCAAGCAAATGAATGCCAGTAGTAACTTCAACGTTATGATTGTTAAATTAATAGTAATTTATTTGTTGCAACAAATTTAATATCAACCCTATTTATTTGTTTGTCGTAACAATCCATTTTTTCTCAGTGCTGGATTCTTATTGGTTCAGGCAAATAGGGCAACAGCTCCACATACAAGCGAAAGCCAATAATAACCTTTTCATAAGCTTAACGTGTTTTGAAACCCAGCAACAGTCAAGTTTTACCGTGATTAAACATAATCTTTAACAATATATTATTTTTATAGATTTATTGACAGACATTCTTTCAACAGAAATACCCTTTTAATTACATAAATGTTTTAACTGTATTTAAGACTACCACCTTACATACTCGTAGAACAGTCAAATAATCTAGATTTTTATTAACCGTTTCCTTAATTATTATGATTGTAAAACTATTGTAAATAAGGCCGTTTTAAACGTGCCAAGCCGTATAAGCACGGATTTTCAGATTTTTATTTTCATTGTCTCAAAATAATGATTAAGTTAATTAAGCACTTTAATAAAATTTGTGACTTTGATACTTTTAAAAGGGAAAAAATTCTGTTTTTGGACTTAATCAAGATTTTTTTTTTTTTTTTTTTTTTTTTTTTAAATATGGTTGAGCATATGTGTGTTTGCTCCTTGGGTGTTTGTGTGTTTGTAATGTTTTGTTCTACATATTTTTTTTCTAGGAATTTTTCCCTGCATGCCGTCTGGTTAGTGCGTTGCATTTTCCTTGGCATATTGGTATTCGTCTTTTGTATCAGTGTCATCCTGTTATTGGCCGTATGGCTGTTGGGTGGCACTTTTAAGCTAACAAAATTTAATTTATTATTATTATTATTATTACAGAGTTCTGTACAGAATAAGGCAGATTAAATATTGCTATTTTCACACTGCAAGCTTGAATACGGAGGAAAAATTCATTAATTACAAATGATGGCTAGTTGCTACAAGTTGAGTAAACAATAATGTGTAACATGACTAATTTTGCTTTAAAAATAACTACAGCATGTTATATACGTTAGTGAGATTTGTTTTTAATTTGAGATAGTTTTAATAAAATATATCACACTAAACTGGCTGTTATTGATAACGTCATCGTCTTAGATATTTAGGTTCAGACTCAGGGAAAAAACAATTATTAATACCGAGAATTTAAACATTTAAGTGCACACATTTCTGATACTGGCGATATCGGACGGTTTTGATGTGTCGGTACCGGTACCTTCACAGGTATACTGTAAAATTGCATTTCAGTAGTGATACGTCGATACATTTTGCTTACCTTCTTTGTACCTCATTCCTAGTGTTGTATCTACCTGGTCTTTAACGTCAGTTACAATTCAAGCAGGAGACAACAATGCTACATCAGAGTCACACGAGCAGTGCAGCACTGTGTAATGAAACATACCGTAACTGTTTATTGTAGTAAATGTTTTATATGTTATCTAATATGTATACTAGTTGATTATTAAGAGACATTTCAGGCTAGAACTCTAAATTGAACCAATTAACTTTAATTGTGTGCGTGTTTTTATTGGAAGAGTTAACGGTGCATGTTAACAAACTGCACATTTTAAGGTAAATCATAATTAGAGGTACGTAAATTTCGCAGATACATTCCAGGTCAGGTTGAACGTCAATTATGTATACTTCATTGTCATGTCTGTGACTTGCTGGCGGTTGTTACGAAATGCGTTTGACTACTGCAAGCCAGTAGTAAATAAGGAAATAATGTGAAGTGCTATCGCTTGCTACCTGCTTGTACGGTTATAAGCCAATAGATAATCGATTGTGGCCGGTGGGTGAATAGGACTGACAAGTCTAGGCTGCTGACAGATGAATCCGCGAAATTGACGTACCTCTACTCATAATACATATACTCGTATGAGAAGAGACTTTGCCACCATCTCCACTGTTGTACACTACATTTGTGCTGACGCGGACTCGAAAATGTTACATGTAGTGCTGGTGCTTTATTGAGCGGTGAAAAGTAGATAATAAAAAATAGTCCTATTGCTTCACCTGCACACTTTTCATCATTTTTTTTTAAACACACACAAATTCATCCAGGAACAAAGCGAAAGTCCAATATGGCCTGTGCGGCGGGATAATACAAACACTCGTGTACGCAGTAATGCCTGCGCGCAAAGCTCCGTATAACACGCCATATCTTCAGCACGTGCGTTTTACACGCAAACTACGCATCCTAGACAGACGCTACAAGAGGACCTTTTTTGCTACTCAGTGATTCACTTTCAAATGTTAGATTATCCTGACACAAAAAAAAAAGTTGCAAGCAATTTAAGTGTGGCCACACATTTTATTTTCGTGAGAGTAAAATATATCAACCGGCGTTTGGTGTTGGATTGTCTGCCGCATTAATATTAAGTAATATTCTGAGTATTGTCTTTACGTCAATCAGTTTTCGGTTTGTGGGGAAATTAAAAATTTGATTTTTAACGGTTTATTGCACCCTAAATGTGTCATTTACGTACATAGTGCCTTATGTATTTCTTGCTTTATTTTCTCAAGGAATCACCTGCCGGAGTTTGTCGGTGGTTTTTGTGAACATCCTGTGTATATATGGCCCACTGACTCACCCATTGATCAACGCACAGCCCAAACCGCTGAACCTAGAGACATTACATTTTGATAGTTACTTTCCCTTACGACTTGGACCACCTCGAAGAAGAGATTTATCGAAATTCAAAAATTAAGGTGATGAAAAAGGTGAAATTTGTTTTCAATTGATCTTCAATAGCGGTTAAACATTTTGGCTTGTCAAAATTATTTTTACTTCAGAATAAAACTTACGAAAATGCACTTTTTTCTTTTAGAATTCGAAAATTAAGAGGGTTAAAAACCCGACGTATTTTCAATCAATCCTCAGTAACTCTTAAACCCGTTGTTTATTGATGGCTTACACATATTCGTAAAAAGTTGTTTCTTTATTTTTTTAAATTTGAACCTCTAAAGGCATTAAAGAATAAAACTTCGTTTCTGTTAAACCTCTATCTCTTAAATATATTGAGATATCAACATGTATTTTGGTTAAGAAGAAAGCTTACGTAATACCTTAAAAGCTATTTGGTTCCTATTTTTTTTAATATGAAAATTTAGGGGTTTTGTAGAATGTTCTAGAAATCCCGAAAAAAAAAAGCGGAGAAAAAATAGTTACTTTTTGCCGTCCTTTGGGCTCATGCCTGTATATACGCATTAAATGTCGTAAGCCTGCTGACGTCCTGTTTTGGAGATAGATTTACGTTTTATTTATAAACTTCCTATGTCATCTCGTGGGTGTTACTCAACGTCCACCCGTCCAGCTTTTATCGACTTATTATTCAAAGCCTCAGCGCTGTTGTACATAGTTGTTTCTTAACGTATTGTTGGAATTATATAGCCTTGACAAACATGACGGACACAATGCAGCAACGAAAGAAACAACGACACGACAATATCACATGTGCGATGTGACAGCGGGCCTTTATAGTCCGGTAAATTTCAAACATCACACTACAATTGACTTTCTTCGAAACCATTTCGAAGGCGGTTGATACAATATGAATTACTTTCATACTATTTATTTCAAATGCATGTTTCAAATAAATTCCTTAAAACCGTTATGTTAAGACCACGCCCGGTACTTTTAAAGTAATTATGGAAATATATTTATTAAGCAACATAATGTTCATATTGAAGAATCTGTACACTGTTATGTCACAAATGTATAATTATTTTTACCTAAATTTTTGGAAGTTGTAGACGTCATAGTTTTCCAGACTTTTGCACCTAAAGTATCACCAAATTGTTACTAAAACAGACAAAAACAAGGAAAATAAATTATTTGTTAAAACGAACAGTTAATTACTTCGCATAAAGTCTGTACAGAATTATACATCGTACGACTGTTCTTAGGCTTAATTTTTTTCATACCATTCCTTAAAAAACAGTTTTGAGAGTTTGGCACCAATGTGAAGAAAAATAATTAGCATGGCTTTAAACGAGAACATAAATATATTGGTACGTTTGAGTTTTATGAGGCCATAGTTTTTTTTGTCCAAATTTCCGGTCAATTCGAAATTTCACAATTTTATTGGATTTATATTTCGTCTTTTGGCATGGTCCTTGTGGATTGCTACTGGTCGTGGAGATGTAACCGAAAACCCGGGCGGTTATGTTTCCACAAGTCGGGGGCACTGCACTGGGGTCATCGCCTCGCGCGAAATGTGGTCTAAGCAGGGCATGAGCTTTATAAGGGGGTCTGCCCTCCCCCTGGGGTCGTTGTCATCGGTCAGAGGCAGTGGGAAGCTGCCCGCTGGAATAGAGTATGAAGACAGGCTATCGGAACATGTAAGTTAACATTATTTATTTATTTATTTTTAATTTGGAAATATCCCCTACCTTGAGGCCATTAGGAGTTACGATAAGAGACGTAAATAATCGAATTAATTGCACTGTGGTTGTGAACAGTCCAGACGTCTGGAAAACAAACCTAGAGATTTGTTAGATGGTAAACATTGTTAGGTGATTAAGTTTAATGACAGTAACTGTATTTGTGTCGCAGAAATGGAAATGTAGCAATAATGATAATTCGTATGTAGTTTTGTTTTCATACTTGTCCAATCTAGTCGAAATTTTGTAAACGTTACATTTATATTTTTGTTTTTGTATTAAATTCTTAAAACGAATTCTTTAACTTTACTTTTTATTTGTTGATAGCTAACCTATATTAAGGTTGAGTACCTCTCGTGAGTTCTCTACTTCTGAAGCACGCCACTAGTTACCCCCGTAACAATATTGCTATGGTTTTAATTATTATTTTTGTGAAATTTTACGAGAGAATTTTTACAAATGATATACAAAAATATTATACACTAGGCTAAAGTAATATCAAAGGACAGTGTTCGTCGAGCTGTCGAAATAAGTGTTCTGTATTTGATTGGCTGTTCAATACCACGCTATTGTAGGGGTTGTGTGTGTGATTTCAGAATGGCATGAAATACATTTGGCCGCTGCTTCACGGCTTTCATGTTTACGTAAGGAGAATATGCGGATTGAAGCATTCCGCGATAAACTGTATTTTAAGTAAACGTCAAATTCCAAAGGAGCCAACGTCATCTAAAAACATGAGAATTGATTTTAGCGGGTGTGTAGCGGAGAGCAAACGAAAATAGAATGCGGTGAGGAAGTGACAGTTGGGTTGCGTGGGTTGTGCTCAGAAAATCTTAGATCGCAGCCCGAGGTTTGAACTATGCACGTTATGATTACTGGCATGCTCTCTAGTTTCCACATTTTTTTAGCTCTATTAATTTTTTACGCCTAAACAAGAGCAGTTATAAAATATTTGTTTGGCGGTTTTGTTTAAAATCGTCTACTCCATGTTGACTGAATTTTTCAAGGCAGTAAATGCCATTGTTTAAGCTAATTATATTATTTACGAAATTCTGGTTAGTCGGAACCGTATAATTTCTTATTTTCAAAAAAATAGCTGTCACGACAAAAACCATTTTAAATAAAACTCCCAAACAGATTTCTGAAATCTGTTCTGGTTTAAGCTCAAAAAACAACAACGCTAGAACAATAGAAACAAGAAAACACTGTCTTAAAAGATGGGCTTTGGAGCATACATCAATGGTATCCATCTGAACAGTTCTGAAAGTGAGAAACATTGATTTCGGTCGTGCATGTACAGTACAATAAGGCGGCAAATTCAATGTGGCGACGAGGTAATTGTTAAGAGTGAGGTGGCGCAATGGTAACACGTTCGACTCGCACTCGGGGGGACCCGAGTTCGATTCCTGGCTCCGGCTATCCTGTGCTCGGTTGTCCGTGGTTTCACGAAACCCCTCCAGGCGAATGCTGGGCTGGTTCCTTTACAAAGACCATGGCTGACTCCCCTCCCAGCTCTTGTCATTGTACCAAGTTGTGTGTCACGTTTCTAATGATCTCGATGTCGACTAAATGTAAAGTCCACTTTCCTAACCTTACCTCAGTTTTTAATTATACGAATTTCACTGCTATTGTTTTAATTAATGTTTATTGTTTTTCTTTCATTTTGTATCTGTATTTCTTTTTCACATCTCTGTATATAAAAGAGAACACTGAATAACTGATTGACATATCAAACTGCAGCCCAAACCACTGGACCTAGAATCGTGAAATTTTTTGTGTGGGTTCTCTTAGGTCGTAGGCGAGCACTAGCAGAAGGGATTTTTCGAAATTCGACCTCTAAGAGGGTGAAAAGGGATGAAATGTATTTCCGAAGAAACGTCGATAGAGCTCGAGTCCGACGCCCTATCATCGTGATTTTTACTTTAATAGGACACACATAATTCGGAATTCGACATTTAAGGGGGTGAAAAGACCTTAAATGTGTTTCCGATTAACTGTCGATATCTATCGAATCCTTCGGGATAGAGAGTTGGTATTCGCTTCAAAATGTTGCTTACGTAAATACCCAAAAAGTTGTTTCAGAATTTTTTGAAATCGACCCCCAAGTAGTAAAAAGGGGCAAAAGTTTTTTTCATGAACCGTCTATATCACTGAAACACATTTAGTATCGTTGTGATTTTTACTTCAATTGGTTACGTAGGCCTATACAAACGTCTACGACAGGACTCCAAGACGATTCGAAATTCATTAATTAAGGGGGTGAAAATACGTGAAATGTGTTTTCGGTTAATCCTCCATACCTATCGAACCAATCAAGACCTCGAAGTGCTCTTTGCCTCAGATTGACGGTTTTGTGAATATCTCAAATATCATTAAAATATATTTTCCGAATTCGGCCCCAAAGAGGTGAAAAAAAAACAGGATAAAATGTGTTTTTGATTCACAATATACATATAAATGTATACGCTGTTGATTTTTATATACTGACGTGTTTTTTGTTTACTATTGATACTTCCCTTAAATACCTGAAAAGTAATTTCAGTAATTTTCATAATTCAGGATTCCCCACCTAAGGAGTGAAAAGGTATGAAAAGTGATGAAAGGTGTTTTTAATTAATAATCTATATATCTTAAACCCAACGGTCTATTGTCGTGTTTTTCAAGTCCAGGAGACACCAGTTAAGTTGTCTAAAATGTGATACAAGTATATTTCGAATTTCAGTCTCCTAGGAGGTGAAAAGATATGGAATGTGTTTTTGATAAATCTTCGATATATATCGAGCCAATCGAGATATTCAGTTTATTTTTGCTTCAGAATGATAGTTACGTAAATAGCCGTAAAAATGTTTTAAGATTTTTCAAAATTCGAACTCTCAGTGCTGTACAGTAGTGATATGTGATTTTTAATGAATTATCGATTTGGCTTCGACTTAAATGGCTATCGTCGTGATTTTCACTTCACTTGAATATTTGTAGTCTACAAATATTAATTTTTAACATGTGAAATTAAGATTTTTTGAATTTCGACGCCTAAAGGGATAAAAAGGCATAAAATTAGTTTTCGTCAGCCGATGATACTTACCATAACCAATAGAGATATTGAGGTGTTGTTCGCATCAGAATGTTGCTTACGCGAGTACCTAAAATAAGTAATGCAATTTTATATTTTATAAGATAAGTTATTATTGAGAAGGAAACTTAGTTTATAAACTTTCAAGGCAGACGGTCCGAAAAGTAAGTACGACTAGCGAGAAATTAATTTTACAGGTGTTTCATTTTACAGTTCTACTGAGGCGTGTTGTTCTACAACGTCTATGAGCTATGGAAATTAATATTTTATTTTTTAAATTAATTTTTATGAATAACTTTGACGTTATGTGGTGCAGTTGTTTGTAGCTCGGGAGAAATCAGACTTAATACAACGTAAACTATGTATTTCATTCGATTACACTCTTACAATATAGAGTCTGTAATTACCTCACAACGTCAACATTGATGCGACTTTAATTAAAGCCCAGGCGAAGTAGATGTTAGTGACAGGGATAAACTTAAGACTGCTTTTCTCGTGGACAACTACAGCTAGTTATCCTGCTACAGAGTTAGTTTAACTAGCAGATTAATCATTCTAACACTTGATGACTGAACTACATATCTGGTATACGAAGATGTTTTTCAATTAAAATAAACATTATCTGCTATGAGTAATATACGCGAGCATCGAGTATCGTATATTATTTTCGGATATTGAATATATAATATTAATAACAGAGTTGTAATAAATCTGCAGCGTATTTTTGTGTAAAGGCACAATTTACTGACTGTTTTATAAACAGCAAGGTTACTGCGACACCACATATCTGCGAATAGCAGGTAGAACCTGAAGACGCTGAGAGTTTATAACATTTAATCATTTACCATAAATATAGCCAGTGATTTTTGGTGAAAAGAATTTTTCAACAACTTGTTTTTTAAATGCCTTACGTGCACATCTGCTGCACTACTTCGTGGTTATTGGTAGAATATAATATGGCAGAAGCGTGGCACATTTGACCGCACCAACCAGAACAATGTTACCGCGACACCACACGTCTGTGATTTGCGAGTAGGACTCCGAGACGCCGGAAGTTAAAAACTTCCAGTCACTTACCATGAAGCAGAGAAACAGGTGTTCACATAAGGCATTGAAACAAATTGTTGCAGAATTCTTTTCACAAAAAATAACTGGCTCTAACCATAAAGCAGTGCTGGAGCGTTGTTTACAAGGCATTGAAACAAAATGGTACAAAAAATATGTTCACGAAAAGCATGGGTACCGACTGATGCCTACCGACCGATGTTAGTCTGCCTACATTATTTGGATTGTCTGACCAGTGCCACTAGCCTTTGTTGGTATCAAATTTTCCTGACTTAATGCGTGTGAACGCGAGATTCGAGTAGCCTACTCTGCCCCTGCCAAGGATTTCTATCCTGACTGATCACAGTTTTTCTAGCTGGCTTACGGTGTCAACATTTTTTTGGGGAAATTCCGAAGAATATATCTGTAATATATTTGTAATTTTACAAACATTTATAAAAGTACGCGGATGTTCTTAAGCTATATGTGACTGTTGAGTTGCAAGAATATTCTTTGTAAAAAAAACTAAGGAAAACTTTATTGTGAACCAAATTTCGTCGGAAAGTTTAAGTTATTATCAAAACACAATCTCTCGTATGCCTCTTACTGTATCTAAGTGAGAGTGCACATAAAAGTTGCTGTTTAAAATTGAGATAGCTAAAAAGGAAACTGCAATTTCAAAAATGTGAAAGCAAAAAGGAATTGAAACTTGGAAGTAGAATAGATCAATGGGTACGCGCGCGGTTAGCAAATCGACGTGTGTAGTTTCAAATGAGTGTATATTTGATTATTGTTTTCCCACAATTGTTATACATATAAATAATTTTACAGTTGTATTTAACACGTATTAATTTGCATAGTTAAATAAAGAATTTAAACTTTATTAAAATTACCCTTAGTCAAGTAGAGAAACAAGGTTATACATCCAATTGTTACAAAAATAATATTTTGTAATTTTATAAGGAAGTTTGTGATTTTAAAAATAATTTTCGGACTATCTTTGTGAAAGTATTGTAAAAGTACAAAAAAAGTGTTTACAGTCATCTAGTAAAGATTCTTTATCACACCGGCACTTGTCGTTTAATGCTCCAAGACGCGTCCTCTAACATGTTGTATTTCTCACCTGCTTGTTCTGGGAGGCCTCGTACATTCAAGCTAATTCCCCTAGCGGATGTTAGCGGGGAGTAGCCTAAGGTGTTGAAGAACGGGTAGTGACAATAGTTCGCTAAACCCTTTTATTAAGTCCACTACACCTTGGAATCTTCGATGCCTCTATCGACACTAACTACTGAATGAGCCCAAAGCCAACTCGGATGGAGACTTACTTACCTACACCTACGGATGTCTCGCGCTGCTAACACCGGGGAGGGATCGCTAGTCTGTCTGTGCCCTCCTGGACACTGGAGCTGGCTGCTCCTCGACGTCGTTGATGATCCTCTGACTCGATATCGACGACCCCCTCCTCGCTACTTGTGGTGGCTCTCTCTCTCCGCAAGCCTTTATAGTCGGCGTCCGAGATTTTAAAACATCCTCCCGTAACTTGCTCCGCCTTCGGCTGCGTTCCTGGCTATGATACTCTCGTAACATAGGTGTTAAGCGGTAAAGTGAGCGTTTTTGAAGATCTTTCGGTCCACAATAATAATTAAATATTCTTATTTATGGTAACATCAGACAATAGCTATTGAGTATGGGATAATCTATACACGTTGATTGTTACAGGCGGTTCGCGATTAAGTGAGTACTCAAAAAAGCCTCGCTAAAGTTATATTTTCAGCCAATTCGTACCTTTCCGCGCGTAACGGTTGACGTCGGTAAATGTCTACACTGTAAAAAAAGTTAGTAATATTACTCATCATGTGTATGGTAATATTCCCTAACCTTGAGAGGGAAATCTGATTTCCGAATATGTGTGGAAAGTTCCGCAAGGTAGTGTATTCGCCACACAAACCACTCGGAAGTTTCACTCGCGAGTTATGTCAAATTGTCCTAGAGAGCTTGCACCAATATGTAATGAAAAATTACATTACCAGTTGAGTAACTTTCCTTGACACGTGTTGAGTAATTTTCCCTCACTCACTGGTAGAGGTAATTAGCTTCCATTACATGTAGAGTAAATTTACATAATTTTTTTACAGTGTATCTAACCTCTCTGGACATGTCACTTGATGTTTACACGTTTAAGATCAAATGTGTTGTAAGTGAGAATCGCTAGAGTTTGATAAAATAAAAGATTGTAAATTATACAAAATTAATTTATGTGGTTTTAAGTTGATTTTGTTTCATTATTGTTGAACTTAATATGTAAATATAGGGAACTATATTGCGTAATTTCACTGCCAACCATACAAGCATTAAGGCAACAACTTTATGTTAAATTATATGCTGTAACAGCTAAGGATATTTTCCAAATGTTAAATTGTTAGTTCTCACTTTATCCCGAACGAATAACGACTTACAGTTAGGTAGCTTTGCTCATATTAAAAACGAGCAGGAAACTATAAATAATCTGAAAAGAAAAATGTAACTAGGATTTCAAAGTGCTCACTTCACCTCGTACCACCTACACTCAAAAATGTTTACGTTAATTTCTTTAAATATTCCTTGGTGTAGGATACTATGGAGACCACTTGGATACATCTGACTCACACGCACAGGATATCGACCATCGTTATTAATCTAAGTAAGACGTTATTGTAATTACTCGCACAAACAAAGTGACAGTCTCTGTCAGGGTTGTCCAATCCCTGGCGCGAGTATTTCAGGCTAACTCCCTGTTTAATTAATGTAAAGTGATGTGATGTAGTTTCCTCGAGTGCGTTGTGAATATGTGTACACACGCTCTGTGGCGACCAGTCCTGAGATGTCCTCCCAGCAGACTCATTTCAATTTAACTACTTACTCGGCGCCTTCCTTGCCCAGAGGACTTCAGCCAATCATGTCGCTCCTGCCTATATTTCGAGTTACACCGCTGGCAAGAATTCTCTTTGCAACCAGTTGTGCATTTTTTTTTGTACACGGTAAAAACGTTTTCTTTACTTCAACTAAAAAAAGAGTTTACAAGGAAGGTATTTAACTTACGGCAAAAAAAATTATTTTACAGCAAAGAAAAATTTGATAGTAATATTTTTTGTTAGTACGTTTTTTTAAACGTTTTTTCGAAAGCAATATTATTTTTGTAGCAAAGGTAATAATATTTTTCAACCTAAAGTATTTGTTGAAAATCTACAACTTCATTTACAATAAACAAAGATTTCTATTACACTATCTTAAGGGTAACCAAATTTTTGTTACGCATTACTGAAACCTTAAAGAAATTCCTTTGCTGCAACGAACATTCTGTTCTTACACATAATAATTATATTGTTTTGGGCGTGTTTTTAAGCAGCTTTATTTTGAATAAGAAATTTTTCTTTACTGCAATGAAAATAAAATTTTCTCCAAAGAACAATGTTTACAGAGAATATCAACTAAAACCCATAATGTTGATCATAAAAATTTTTTCGCAGTAATACAAACTCCATTAGTTGCAAGTTAAAAAGCCTCAAAATTTGTTTTTCTTTGCTATAAAGTATACGTTTTCAATATGTATTGAAGATGTTTGTTGAGAGAAGGATTTACCAAGAAACCCTAGCAGTTATAATCACAAGCGTAAACATGAAAGGGGCAAGTGATTAAATTTCGTCCCATCCTTTCTTTTAATACTAGGAATTCGTTAGCGTCTTTTGAATTATATCTATTCATATAAAAAGGGATGTGTGTATGTATGTTCCCTATAGACTCCAAAACGGCTGGAGCGATTTTGATTAAATGTTCAGGCAATCTTCAGATTAGCCCAGCGGGTGGTCCTGTGAATTTTGCTAGCGATCAGATCAATAGAAATATTTATATTGGCATTTTACCAGTTTTGTGTCATATTTTCCTTACAAATAAATTAATATCTTAAAAAATTAATTAATTAAGTAGGATCGATACTTGTTAGTGTGCGGCATGTCAATGTATAGACTTCAATTCTTAATTATACTGTAGATAATTAGAGTTACCCGGCTCGCTAGTTAAACATAATTTTTTACAACAAATGCACAGTAATAATGAAATTAGATAGGTTATAATGGTCACGTTCAGTAACAACAAACACCGAATACGTTTAATACTATTTGGCAAATGGCAGTTGTAAACCTCCTCGGAAAATATTTTATAGTTGCGCCCAAGGTTACACGGGTATACCGTTCAGTTCATACATTATAATGCAATATTGTGTAGCTGCACGTGAAATCTATCAACGTATCGTAATAAATCGTGCTGGTCAGAAATGCTTCCACGCAAAAAAAAAAAAAAAAAAAAACCGCTGACGCGATCGGTCCGGAGGGTAAAATATATACAAAGTTTTATTGCCCCTACTACCATTATTTACATTCTTCCAACACTTCTCTTAGGGTGCCACTGTGGCCGAATGGTTAGACCACATGACTCTCACCAAGGCGATCCGGGTTCAGTCCCCGGATTTTCGCATGAGAGAATCGTGCCGGATGATGCCGTCGGTCGGCGGATTTTCCCGGGGATCTCCCGCTTACCCCGCCCCTTCATTCCGGCGCTGCTCCATTCTCACGTCATGTCACCCCTCACCAGCGCTGAATACCTCGGTGTTAAACGCTGACCAAAATCTCTCAGTCAAATCCACCACCTCTCTTGAAGACGATGGAGTTTGGGGTATTAAGGTCTATGCTAGAATAAACATCAAATAACTACTTTCTATCCATGCAAAACCCACAAATAGCAAGTAGCCTTTCTATTTTGAAGCGTATAGTCGATTTCTCTTTTAAGGCAATGTAGAACAAGATTTTCTTTAGTTTTAGTTACAATTTAGCTATATATTTACCTGCAGGATGTTGCAAATTTGTACAGCCATACCAATATCTTGGCATCTAGGGGAACAAAGAATGATATATGAACAGGTCATAAAATGCAACGTATCTGCACATTACAGAGTACCCACATTACGAACAGTGCATACAGCGGGCGTTATCCACTTTGCATCATGTACTGAAAACTATTCTGAAGAAACTGTGTATTTTCTGACCCAAGTTCGTTTAATGTTTTGTTTCTTTAGATGCGAGGCGTCTTCCCCCAAAATACTGGCATATAATTTTTGCATAATCCTGTACATACCACACGCACACACAATTATGAAGTCCAGACACAAACTTATAATAAGCACTCCACGTGTATTATGGGCTAAATTTAAATTGTAGACGAAAGAGTAAATGACAAAATGTTCGACGACATTTTACGCGCGCAATGTGGCAGCAACCTAATTTTTGTATTAGGCACTTCAATCAAACATTTTTTAAATAAAGAAACCAAAATATGTAAACAGTTAATATTTTAAGATAAGTGTGTACCGGTTTTTTATTTCAGAATTTGACAGGTGGAAGCAGTGGATGCAATAAGAGCCAAAGTATCACGCTCGACTATCAGCACATCGTCTCTATTCACAGTGCGCCAAACTGGCGTGCAAGCTTTTCCTTGTAGTCTGTTTTATGGGACGTTAAGCGGTGACCATACAATTTAATTTTTGATTGCTTGTAATAGAGGTCAAGGTATGCTACTCGTTTTAGTAACTAACAAATTTAGGTGGTATTTTTTGGAATAACAACTGTATTAAAAAGCAGTTTCTAGCTATAATGAGAAGCCCGAAAATTATGTTTCTAACAAATGTGCTGAATATATAAAATTCTAGAAGCTTAGTTTCGAGTGTGTGTTATTATAGATAAACGCTTTATGAATAAGGTAAGCGGTTTAACGTAAAAAATAATAACAACACGCGTGACACACTGCAACACCCTCCATGCACCAGTACAGGACTTCTCTTAAGAGTAAGATGTCAAGCGAATAACTGGAATATTCAATCGTCAATAAAATCTGAACTGCTCATCTTAATTCGATGGGACTTTTTTGTTGTATATATATATATATATATATATATATATATATATTTTTTTTATAAGTGGACTTCTACGTATAAGCACCAGGTAGTAGTATGTTATAGTTTCAAGATAAAAATTAAAGAAACAATTTTTCGAAAAATAAGTGCTCGAAACCACAAAACAAATAAAACATGGTAAACTAAAATCTTTATACATTTCAATAGGATAATGTCCAGAGCTCTATAAAAACGAAATTCGAAAACACCTCTCGTTTTGATTTGAAAGTAATTTTACTATCCGAAAATCTCTCGCGCCAATCAACGCATGACTTACCAAATTAATCACCGAAAGCGCACGACTATTCCTAGATCACGATTCAATTTCAATTTACAGCTAATTAGCTTGCAAAGCTATAACTACCCAATGGACAATGTGTTACTTCAGAAGTAATAGCACTCCTATCATTGATAGCTGTAATCAAAAAACTTGTCTGGTATTTTATTATGAAATTTACTTTTTAATTTATTTTAATAAAATAAATTAATTGTTTTCAACACAAAGATTGTCCTTAAAAATTAAGAATACATTTTACCTCAAACATTACTACTTTATTATTTAAACAAAAAAATATTTTTGATTACGAGTTTTTATATCCAAAACAAAAATTTTCATTGCGGCACAGCTACTTAGCAGTTGGTTAGTATTTAATCAAAAATGTTCTGTGCAACATTGTTCATGTCATGATTATAAAGTATTTTACAGTGTGTACAACGCAGTTTGTAAGAATTTTATGTCAATGAACCATTGGCTTGGAAACATTTACATTACATTATTCACCGTTTACTAACATTGTCATACATTACTGATTAATCTGTATATGGAATATGTTGATTCGTTATGAAGGACGTTAGTGACTTTGGTACATAATTTTGAAGCGTTAATAAGCCACACAAGAACTACGTTTGGATAACACAAAATAAACAACTAAGGCAACTGAAATACTCAGGACAACACAGGCAATGCCTGAAACAAATACCAGATTTCTAAGAAAAGGAAAATTTCACGAACTCAGTTACATGTATCCTAGAATATAATTCCCTATGCATGCTCAATTCCCGTCTACTGGTCTGTTTCTCCAGTGAACAGCATACAATGGGGAAATGGTTAGGGCTTGAGTATGCATAGGATAGTGTATTCTGATATGCAGGTCATTGAACTCACAAAATGTTCCTTTCGCTACAGATTACTCATCAGGCTGAATGACACAACGCTGACTTCACAGAAGCAAGATCAAGACGAAACAATGACGAAAGCTAGAGCCAATGATTTTTGGTAAAAAGAACTTTGCAACAACTTGTTTCAATGCCTTACGTGCACACCTGCAACTCTGGATCGTGGTTATTGGCAGAATATAATAGGGCAGGGGCGTGGCTCATTTGACTGCACCAACCAGAACAATGTTACCGCGACACCACACGTCCGTGATCTGCGGGTAGGACCATTAGACGCCGAAGGTAAAAAACTTGCAACCACTGACCACGAAGCAGATGTGCACATAAGGCATTGAAACAAACTGTTGCAGTATAATTTTCAACAAACATCACTGGCTCTAGCGAAAGCACATCACACACAATTATTCATTAGACAAAAAATAAGTAAAAGGCTTAGGCGCTGTCGCTTGTGGTACACAGAGAAAAATGTTTGCTTCAGTCAACCATATATACAATGTATATGGCAAAAGAAATATTTATTTAATCCAAGAAAATTTTGTTGGCAGAAAAATCAATGAAACATTAAAATATTGATTTTACTGTTCTAACAAAATGTATGTTTTATAGGAATAAATCCTCCTGTTGAGGTAACAAAATCAGCAAAGCAACCATATATTAGGTTGAATTAACGTTTACTGGGAGGTTTCGCCATATACGAACATATATACTGTTGACTGTACGAAACAGTTTACTCTGTAAGCCGCACCTCATGTTATACGAGGATTACCTTCTTCTAACATCGACAGCTTCAGTCTATCTACTTGGAGGTAGAGTGGGGCTATAGAGTGTAATTTTGAAAACGTATCGCGTGGGCGCTCGCCCCTATAGACCGCAGGCCTCGCCCCTGGAGTGCCAGCACAAAGTAAGAGTTACGAGCCGGCTGTGGTGCTGTGATAAAAACATCCACAGCGCTGTCCGTGACAACGGGCACGAGTGGGCGTGGCTGACCTCTACGCAGCTTGAGGCATTTGTAACAATAATATAGGGCCTAACAACAACAATAATTAGAGACCGGGAAACTTCACAAATTCATTTGACACGACGTTGGATTTCAAACTGATGTATACGTTATTTACATTCGCGATGGGATCACTGCTACGGAACATTTTCCTTGAGAATTGTAAACCAACAGCTGCAGACCTGTATGAAAACACTCACTGACTCCTGCACTACATTGTCAGATATGCTCACTGCAGCAGCATCCAATGTACTGTACAAGTAGTTGAAGACAGACTGTATATAGAACTGTGGAATACAATCGACAAGTCGTTGAACACACGAAATGTCAGGGTCTCTAGCTATAATAACTAATAATTTTAAAACGTCTTCATTAGGCGCAGTTAAATCTTGTTTACTTTATCTTACACATTGCAGTTTCTGTGTACACTAATTATACATATGGCACTTATTCTATACATAACTAAGCAAAAATAAAAAAAAAATAAAAACAATATTAATGTGATAGGTTATATGTATTAGGCCAATAGTAACAAGGGTACATGTGTACAACAATTAACAGCCTCGCTGAAAAGGTACTTGAAAACTGTATTACAATCAAAATCTTTAAAATGAACTTAAACAGAAGGATACGGTTCAGTCATTGTACATTCATAAAAGCATGCATTCAATATGTCAGCTTCGGAGATCGTAGTCGAGCAGTAGTAAGCACTGCTTCAAATTACTTTTGAATTGGTTGTTAGAGGTACTGATATTTTTATTTCTATAGCTCTCGCAGTGGCGGTGCGTAAGGCCGTGCTCTCGTGCTGTAGCACAGAGTAAAATTAAATTTTTACAAAGTTATTGTGTACTTGGTAATTTTATTAAATTTCAGGTAATGCACCGCGATTTATGCTTGTAACCTTTCTTAATAAGAGATCGACTGCTTTGCGCAAGTTTCACAGGCGAACGGAGTTTTCTCAAGTAATTTCGTTCGTGTAAGCCGCCCTTTACTATGGTGTAAACCTGGCTCGGTGCTCCCACGGACTAGCGCACGGCTGTCACTCCTCTTTCCTACCCCCTGTCCTAGCCTGAGGTGTAGAGAGATGCGGGAACCTCGCCTTTATCAACACCTGCTCCGTGCAATGAGCAGAGTAACCCTGCTATCTACTGCGCAAGCCCGCGACAGTTACGTCAGCGCGTGGACAATGATGGCCGCTCACGTCGCGCACGTGGTTGTTCATTGCAGACTTGTAAACAAAGTGATTTTCGGTGTCGCGTGGACGTGTAGCTGACTTAGAATAACTTTTATGAATATTACTTTGCTATGTATTATTATTGTAAGTTGCGGGTGTGAGTGACGTGATACCGTGCATAAATAATGAACTGCCATAGAATCTATGTTGTTAGTCTTTGACGCAATGGATACATTACCGACGCTTTATGATGGGGATAATTTGGTAAGTCGAATTTTACAATATTGATTCATTTTATGCAAATTCTGTGTTGCTTGATCGTAGGCGGAAACGTATTTTAAAGTTTGTGTCCGTGGTTTATAAGTGGCAGGTTTGTTTTCTGAACGTGGCGTGGTACGAACTGTACACATTTACTTACGTGTTTCGTACTATAATTGTAATCACAAATATGGTAGACCTAAGGTCTAGCTGATAATAAAACGAGCTGTGCAGTATATGTGTTGATTTTAGAGTGGACAAGCACATGAAACGTCTTGTTTTCATAATTGAAGAAGTTGTTAA
>PNEQ01019203.1:0-13782 GCA_003012365.1 Medauroidea extradentata
CCTTGAACTTCCATGTTGTAAGAATATCAACCAAAACTTTTACCAACCGTTATTACCAACAGCCTGGGCCCATAACCTGTTGAAATAAATGAATAATTGCACGCAGTATATCAGGCATATAATTTGGTAATAAACGTAATTTTTTAAACAGAAATTACAACTTGGAATATAATAGAAGTTTCTTTTTCTTGTTGCCTTCATAGACAATTGTTCTCAGATAACATATAAAGCAATTGCACATAGCACAATAAATTTTCTTCCAAAGACAATAAAACTAATATTTTCAACAGTCCGCCATTGGTTCGGAGTCCGCAAGGTCACGTTTAATAAACAATGACCCGATCGAAATAGTTTCCAACATGTACATGACTTAGAAATCCAACCTCTCCTCTGTTGAATCCGCGAAATTTCCGGGGCTCTAAAAATGAAGTGTCCCGACTGACACACACACACACTCATCAACGCACAGCCTAAACCACTGGACCTAGAACAATGAAATTTTGAGGGAAGCTTCCCCATGGCCCGTAGGCACCCACTAAGAAAGAGTTTTTCGAAATTCGATAACTAAGGGGGTGAAAAGGGGTGAAATGTGTTTTCAAAGAATCCCTGATGTCTCATTAACCGGGAAAGCTATCACAATTTTTTTTAACTTCATAATATTGCCCAAAGAAATGCATATTTGTTAATTTTTCGATTTTGCAAAATTCGAAAATTGAGGGGGTGAAAAACTGTAAAATGTGTTTTTCATTAATCCGTGATTTCTCCTAAACCATTTCAGATAGTGAGTTGAATTTTTTTTTAAATTATGCTCAAGTAAATATCTAAAACGCATTTTTAGAATTTTCCGAAATTCGTCCTTGAAAGCTGTTAAAAAAAATACAATGTGTTTTCAAATAAGCATCTGTACCGCTTATACCCGTTGAGATATCGAGATGATTTAATGCTTAGAATGAAGCTTATGTAAATATATACAAATTAAATCCATGAATTTGTAAAATTCCAAAATTTTGGATGTGAAATGCAGTAAAATGTTAACAGTCTCCCGAAAAAAGAAAATGATAATGGAGAAATTATTCAACGGTTGTTTATTTTTGCCAACCTACTCATAAATAAAACCTCTTCAGACTGTAGCCTTTAAACATTCACTCAGGTATTATAAAAAGTTTGTGGTGTGGGAGGGGTGGGGTTACGGGTTCATATCCGGTGCTAGACCTTGCGAAGGGAATTACTATGACATCATACGAGCATTTTGCGAGCGCTCTTTACACCGAGCTAAGACAATTTATTGTTCATTGTTATTTAGTACGCTGTCAAATGCCTTCATCACATATTTTATCCAGAGTTACAGTTTAGATTACATAATTTTACTCGGGCAAAGCCGCAGCCGGGCAGCTTTTTTATAGATAAAAATAGATGAATTAAAAGCAAAGATGTTTTGCAATTGAAATACGCTCAGCGAAGTGAACTGGATAAAGCTGTTTGTGTTTGTTGTTTTAAAGATATACATAGAATATAGTAAGACCAACAATTAATACGTAATTAAAGGTTAGTTACTTTTTCTACAGTACACGCGAGCGAAGTCGCAAAGGGACAGCTAGTTTATTAATAATGTATTCTAGTGCATGTTTACGCCCCGCTGGATTGCCTGTATCACGAGATAAATGGCGAGTGCGTTACAACGAAACCCAAATGTCGTAGCGATGACTGTATAAATGAATCTTCTCTCAGGTGCGCTCGCCTTCTGTCGGCGCTGAATGCCGTAACTATATATTTCACTGCTAAGACGGAGGAAGCGAGGCGAATAAGCCTCTCAAGCTGTCAAGAGCGACATTTCTCTAAAGGGCTTCCCAATATAAATCTGCCAAATTTTATTCTCTCACGTTCCTCTTTCAACATACCTTCAAACGAAAGTCAATAGAAATAAAATTTCTGGTTTCCAGCAATTCTGATAAAATGCCCTAAAATATTCCAATGCACAATATGTTTGCGCAGCAAGACGTTTCAGACTGCAATGGTCTGACAAACTTGAACATAATAGGCTAGTATGTCTTCAGTTGCAAATACGATAGAGTGAACAAACATGTAAGGTAAACGTTGGAGAATAACAAAAAATACACTTACATAAAAATAAATTATGCAGCAGGACATAAAACATCAAACTTATATTTACGTTGCTTGCTTCTCTGACCAGAGTGAAATAGACAATAAATATTTAACAGAAACGCGTCTTTTTTCTCCAAACTAGTCCGTGAAAAAGAGAGTGGAGGAAGATAACCAGAATTGAGTGATAACCTGAAGTAAAATAATTTAAATATTTAAAAATGAAACTATGAAAGAAAAAAAAACTCGCCAAACAACTCAGCGCAGTGCCCTATGCACATTATATCTGAAGAAGTAATGCACGATTATTCAACACAAAAGATGTAAAATGTAAGATAGTTGCTCTTACTTGCCCTTTAATGAAACGATATAACAGTTACATCTAAGTAGGCCTACGAGAATTCATACAGAATCGTATACTATAAGGCTCCAATAAAGAGACATCATCAATAAAAATCATGACTATTCGATTAATATTTTACGTACGAGAAGTACTAATACGCCCTCTTAAGAACGAGGAGGACACAATTTAACACAAAAACTGTTTGTTTACGTTTCTAGGAATTAGAGGCGAATTTAAAAAAAAAAAGGAATTCTACAAGTCGGTTTTGTCATTTTGTAAATTTCGGAAAATATTTTGTAAGTGCAACACTTTCATTTAGCTTAATCACTTGTGCCGGAATCGTATTTCTAAATTACACCGCCACAAACAGTTTACTAGAAATGAATCACGTTAGCAACATGTTTTACGTATTGTTGCAAAAACCGTTTTCATGGATAGTTCTTTTTATGTTAAGTCAAAGTCGGTAATTTTGTTTATTGTTTCGACCTATGACTTGTAACTTCTTGTTAAAATACAAATTTATACGAATGTATAAAATATGGCAGGAAACGGGTGGAGATGGTTCCGACTATCTCTCGGGGTAATTCGAAGAGATTACTGAAATATTTTAATACGCTGGCGAAATTTGAAACACAATTAAAGTAACTGTTTATTATAATACTTCAGCAAACTATCAAGTAACGGGAGATACCACTGACGTTAATTTCGCAGCTCTGTTTGAAGATGTGTTTTGTGTCCCTCGTATACGCACATATAACAAGCAATGTTGTAGTTACACAGCTGTTGACTATATTTGCACAACGTTTGCCTGACGTGTGTAGAGTCTACTGTAGACACGAGAACAGATGGTACCATTCTATTCAAACAATGCTCTATGGTAGCATGTCAGTCATGTATTTTATCTAGGACAAAGTGAAAAATTATACTGATACGGGGCATTTAAAGGCATAGTATAAATGATTGTTAGATATAAAGGTTAATCGCGGGAAAACTTGGTTGTTTGCTGGATTCCAACACACGTTCAGATTACCACAAGATTATTGGCTTTAGCTTGTACTTGGAGCTGTTACCCTATTTGTCTGAGCCAATAAAAATCCCGATATCGTAATATTTTATGCTTGTTATTGGTCTGCAAACAGCTACGTTGTGTAAGAAATATATCACTGAATCATGTATGTTGCAAGACATTACAGCGTTTTCAAGTGTATGTTTGCACAAATCATGTTCTCTAGGCATACGACATGAGCAGTAGTTCTATTGATTAGTACGTAAGTTGTGGCTGGAGCACATCAAACATCAACGTATTGGGTAAAACGCGCCATCTGACGAGACGTTCATCAGAGGTGATCAAAAACAACTTTCGACCAAAGTACGGCAGTTCATCCACAACAGCGCTATCTGCGTACTGTCGACGTGCTGCTATGGTGTAAAGTGACTACAAACGGCGTCACTGTGAATAGCGAGATACAAAAACTGCGCTTAGTCCCTTGCCGTTGATTAAGTAAATGGGCGTTTGTTGCGACGGAGTACATGGAGAAAATATTTTGTGGCAGCAAAATAATATTTTGTTGGTATTCACCCCGCCAACTATTTGTTGTGCTCGCTGCAAAAAAAAAAAAAAACATTTTGCTGTCACCACAAAATATTGTGGACAGCAACAAATCATTGCGTGTTTACTACAAAATAATTTGGCAGGGAACACTACTTACAACATTTTCCTTTCAGTGTACGAGGACCCGCTGAAGCATGCCTCATCATCAAAACGAATCAGCTGAAGTGGAAACACTATACTGAGGGCAATAGTGCAGTCGAACCATGTTGTTCAATAAGGGATTGTCTCCATGCTGACTACTCCCCAGCTGATTGTATTTTGAAACAGTGCCACAGAATTATCTATAAGTCTTCAGTTTCGTAAGAAACACAGACACATTGTACTATTAACTGGGCAGTTTCAAACAAAATATTGAAAGATAAATGAGTAATACGCTGAACAAATTCCTACGAAAAGAATACAATATATAATTGAATTCAGAAAATGCTTCATTGTACTGAAAATTACAGTTCTGTGGTATTTAAAACACTCCCATGAAACGGCCAACACAGCAGGCATGTCTTATTTTAGTTGCTACATTTTATAATCAATGTGCTGTTCTAGGCTATATAAAACTTTAATGTGACCACGTATTTTCATCGAACATTTTTAGCCTACTTCCCGAAGGAAAAGTAGGCTTATGAAATCACCTTTCTGTCTGTGTGTCCGTGTGTGCCCGTGTGTGTGTCTAAAAACTTTTGAACCATTGCACCGAATTTCATCAAACTTTGTACACATATAAGGCCTAGTACTTTGTAATCTGACTTGACTATTAAGTATTTCGGTTACGTACTGTTCATATTTTCAAAATGGCGGCCATTTTAACATGTTTGGATCAAGCTAGATATCTAAGAACCGTACTTTAGGATTTCAACAAACTTGGTACACATTAATATTCTACATACAAAGCTGACTTGACTTTTGCATTATATTTCGTTCATCCCGTGATCTGATTTTCAAAATGGCAGCCATATTTATATTTTTAGCAAAGCCATACATCTCTTAGGAAATATTTTTCTGATTTTCATTAAACTTGGTACGCATAGACTGCATACAAAGTTGATTCGACTTTTGTGTATTTCGTTCATTCCGTTTTCATAATTTCATAACGATAGTCATTTTTATATATTTTGCATAATATGACTTACCTGATAAAACACTTTCATAAATTTCATCAAACTTGGTACACATACTATACACAACGCTGATTTGACTTTTACGTATCTCGTTCATCCTTTCGTAATTTTTTTTTAACGGCGACTATTATTCATCTAAATAATAGAAAGACATCTCTGAAAAATTATTTCCCCAATTTTGTTAAACTGGGTATTCGCATATTAAGCAAGCTGACTTATCTGTAGTATATTTCGTGTATTATACCCTTCAAATCAATATTATCATTTGATATTCCTAACTATTTTGAACTTCAGGGTTAATTTGCACCCACTCTGAGGAAAGTAGGCTTATCAGTAGAGACATGCAACATTCGCGTTATCATTTGGTAGCAGACTAAAATCACTTTCCTATACACAACAGAGCATAATCTACGATTCAACTGGCCACGAACTTTCATGTGTTGTCATTGACGTGTGTTACGTCTGTACAGAGATTGGCCTCTCTACCGTGTAAGCATTCTCCGCGGCAAGTCACGACCACATCGGCCAACGGGAGACGTCGAACAAGCCTATAGTCACTTGGAGTCTAGTCAGCTGTCAGAAAATAACGCGAATTTTGCATGTCTCTACTTATCAGTTATGCTGGTAACTTCTTATTTTGTTACGTCGATGCCTACAAACCACGCTTAATTACCTGAGCTATTGTAGACGTGCATGGGGAAACACAAAGAAGTGCATATGCATCCATTAGCAAACAGGGTACATTGTGACGTCCAACAAAACAATAACTTGAAATATTATGAGTTACTTTCAAGATATTGCTACACATCTCTACATGGACAGTTCACGGTACAGTGAACTATTTTCAAGACAGGATAAGTTTTTCATTTCAGCAGATTATTTTCTGCTACTTATTAAGGTAGCCGACTGCCAAGGCCATTTGCAGAGCTTGGACAGATAAAAGTTTATTCTGAATCTGTTATGTAGTAATGTCTGTTTATATAGGAGTTTGAGTAGGAGTCTGTTTAGTAAGTAATGTCAGTTTAGGAAGGATCGAAGAAAATAACAAGCGCTTGTATACGTTTCAGGTCCTCCATTAATTATTAAAATGTTGTTTTCTCCTGGCTGGAACTGCCTCAAATATGCACTTTCTCGATCATTTTTAGCAGTGATTATCTTGGTACAAAATCTTACGTACGCGAGTTGATTGGCTGTCTTGTGCCTAGAGGCTAGTATGTGGCGTGATGTTCGTGCTGTGTCGCCCGTAGAGCTTCAGTTTATCTTAGCTTCGACGCTTAAAGCAAGTTAACCCAGGCGGTCACCTTACGATAAATACAATACTTTCATTGGCATTCAGCCTTGTGATGTATTTATCCATAACCTGCATGAGTAGGCCTAGCTTGTAAGACGATGAGATGGTGTCAGATGAAACTCCTGCCGAAATGTCGTCAATAACGAAAGACGTGACGTGGGTCAACCCCAAAACCAAGATTACATTAAGGTGGATGGAGCGCCAAAACAATGAATTTTCACAATTTTCGACATAACTTTTTCCCCTCGTTTATTATCGAAAATCAAGCATCGACAATCCGGAAATGATACTTTTGTACAACTTATTACATTACTGCATAGTTTCACACTGTGTTATTTTTGGAGCAGTGATGGCAGAAAGGAAAATGATAATTTTTTTTCTATCTTCCATCAGTGCTCCAAAAATAAGAAAGTATGTGACTATGTAACAAAGTAAGAAGGTGTACAAAAGTGTAATCTACAGATTGTCGAGCCTTGATTTTTTGTAATAAGGTAGGGGGAAAAGTAATGTCGAAAATTGTGAAAAATCACTGCTTTGGCGATCCATTCCCCTTAAGCGACCTATTGTCAAGATAAACATCACCACGTGACAAATAAGCACACTATAGGACCTGCACATTTTTCTCCTTTTTACTTTAACTTCTGGAGGAGCAATAAAATGTGTTCATATATTATTAGCGACTGTGGGATGAGCCCTGCAAATGGCTCAGGTAAACGTAAATAGGAATAAACACCAGTATTTCAAACTTCAAATATCTTAAGTATCAAGCTGAGAAGAAACATCTTCAATCCTGTTTAAACTTACTGATCAATACTTATTTTAAAATAATATATCACAATTAGATTAAATCATATTAATTTACAGCATGTATTACCTGACAAATTTCGAGAGAAAGAAGTATGCATCAAAAATTAGACAAAAATGTCTAAAAAAACCATGGATCCTAAATTTTAGGGCCTGTACCGTAATATGAACGCAACTCCTAGTAATAATGCATGGAGCAAAGAAGAATGGTTAGCAAGTACTCGTAGATCTTATGGTATGGGTTTTAGGACCCGTTTCGTCAGATAATTCTGTTTTGTTTTGGTGCATCCTACCTTCTTTCAAAACTAAGAATACAAACTTTGCGTCTCGTCGACAGCGAGTCATTATAGACGGTGACACACAACTTGGTACAAGGACAGGAGCTGGGAGAGGAGTCGGTCATGGCTTTTGTTAAGAAACCATCCCAGCATTCGCCTATGGAGCAATTTCGGGAAAACTTGGGAAACTGAAATCAGGATTCCCCGGAGCCGGGGTTCGAACACGGGTCCTCCCGAATGGGAGTCGAACGTGTTACTGCTACGCCAACTCGCCCGGTATTTAATATTTAGAGTAATAATGTAACGTATAATGTGTTGTATTCGTAGGGACCCTGGATTTTCGGAAAAGATTTTTCCAACGCCGTGTTTCAATGCCTTACGGTCACGTCTGTGGCCCTTCTTCAACGTCAGCGATTGGTTGGTTTTCACTCTCGGTGCCTTGGAGTCCGCAAATCACAGACGTCTGGTGTCGCAGTAACCTAATTCTGATTGGCAGAATCAAAGACACGACTCTGCTCAAAGACACGCTGCCAATAAGCATAAATCAGATTTGCAGAATTGTACGTAAGGCAGTGAAACACAATTTTGCAGGAATCTTTTCGTGGAAATCCATGGACGTTATGATCGGTAATACATATATTATCCCTCTCTGACCGTAGCTGGTTCTATATTCAGTTCTCACAAACACACAACTTGATAACCCCTGATTGCAGAAACCCAGCTCGCTTGTCTGTACGAGTGTGACGTCACCAGCTTACTCACTGGCTCCTACAGGCCGCTTGCACTGCCACAATTGCCAGTCACCGCCAAGTGGGTTTTCACGCTTCACGTGTCGGCAGAGCCTCCAATATTTACAAGCGGTGTGATGTACCACAATGCACGCTTAAGCCTATCAAAGCACTGCGCTAATAATTTACCACAACCTCCCCCCCCCCCTTCCCATTCTCCACACAAACATGATCCCTTCAAAACACACACGCACCTATGAATGCAATAGGTTCATAAAAGCTCCATTACCAAATCCGAAACGCATACTGGAAATTTTTTAGTAGACCTACCAGTCCCTAATATCACGAACCCAATTTTCCTATTCCACGCCACGCCTTTAGGCGATAATAAGAGCACTGAACTAGATTTATAAATTTGGTACACTTTAACATGGAAATTCGCATTAACATTCTACACAATCAACTGATTTCAGTACCTCACTAATACAGAAAATCGTGTAAAAACCGTCACAGCACCATTATAATTTAACTTCATTTAGTGTTCACAAGTTAATAAACTATTAATTTAAAAAAAATATTCCGTTGTTGCCAAAACAATTTTACCATCCCGCGGAACTAATAGGCAGCCGAAATATCCAATACATCTAAATATATTCAGATAATAAACACCAGCAAATACGTTTCAAGGGTATATTTAATATTTATTAATTGTTTTCACAAATACACGATATGCACATTGTAAATTATTCGTGTAGAATAAAATGAGGCAATAACTCAAGAAACAAAATGACTCTACAGCTCATTCTTAAAATTGTTTTGTAAAAATTACATGTAATTTGATCGTACTTTTATGAACGTTCGTAAAAGTACTAATATGATCCTTGTAAAATTATTTGTTTGTAAAGTTACAAAGATTTTTCTTGTAAACAAATTGTAAAAACGCTGTCTGAAACTATTCAGTTAAAACAAATCACATCCTCTGATGTGCATTTGGCTGTAAATAAAATTGGATGATTATATTAATGGCATGCTTCTAAATTAAGAAAGTTACGTCATTGAACTGCGTATGAACACATAGAGGTTTAATGACGCAGGTTGAATCCTGGTGTATGCACATTTTTAATGTCTTTGAATATTTCTTGCAATGGGACAGAATGACAAACTGTATTATTGTGGACATATTCCATTGTAATATTATGTCGTCCCAAAAATTTTAGAAAGAGACTAAGAAAAACAAACAACGAAATACGAAGAAACAGAAAACAAGCCGAGTTGGCTGTAGTCAAAACACCCATAACCAAAACAACAGAACGTGAAAGATCCCATTAGGAATTAGTCAAAAACCAATTATAAAGGAAAAAATTTAGGAAAAACAACCAAAAATAAAAGTCGAAATACAAAACAAACTAATATGTAAAACTCAGGACATCACAATAAGACAGCACAGAAAATACTGGAAAATATTTTTGCCCCACTTTGTTTCAGTGTCTCTCGTGCACATCGGCAGTTCTGCTTCATGATTATTGGCAGCATGTCTTTGTTCAGACATATCTCTCATTTGACTGCACCAATCATAATAAGATTATTGTGACTCCGTACGTCTGTGATTTGCCAAGGCAAGTGAGAGTAAAATCATCCAGTCACAGACGATGTAGCATATCTGCATATGTGCACACGACGCACTGGAACCAAATGTCGCAAAAATCTTTTCGTCATAAAATCATGGCTCTAATAATGGACACAAGACAGGATAACAATGACGACGTCACACACAACACACTAGACGATACAAAGACGAAGACACAAAAGTACACAGTAGATTGCCAAAGGCCGACTTTCCACGACGTTTCAGGAGCTGACATCTACTTCCGTATTCAGGTGAAGTGAATTGGACAGTATTTATAGTCTTCAGCTCTGTTCCTAGCGTGACCAGTGGTCTTTGAGCTTTCTCCTGATTGGCCACGCATCTTTTAATGGGTTTTATAGAATGATGGGTTACCACGGAAATACTTGAATGTTTTCTGGGAAACAATTTTGTTTGAAATGTTGGCTATACCTAATGTCTACGATTGCTATTGTTTAATGTTCGCGATTTGGCTTCAAGAAACCTACAGTTATAGATTAATGACTTTAGCGTTGAATTATGTACCACGCCCTCTTAAGGTTGAGGAGACAAAGAATACGGGAATCTAATTCTGGAAAGTTCCTTCGGGGACCAGGTGGAGATAAATAATACATAGGATACCTAGAATACTTTGAACGTAAACAACTTCCCGTCCTTGGCAGTGGTTCGTGATCCCATCTCCTTACAGACTCGGAAAGGTAACAAGCTCAACGAAGAGCTGGCTGGACCTCACAGTCCCGTTTGCAGTCTGTCTTCAGCTGCTGGTATACATTGCTTGCTGCTCCAGTGAGTGGCTAGTTATACGCCTGACCAGGTAGTGTGGAAGTCAGTGAGTGCTTTTATTAGCTTGCTGTTGGTTCACAGTCCTCAAGAAGAGTTTCAGTAACTTTCACTCAGTCGTGAAAGTATTGAACGTGTACAGGATATAGCAATCTAACAACCTCGCAAATGAATACGCGACATTTACGGGTCCCTGCAGATCCTCTGCAATGCGACCTCGCGCCGCCTGTGCGCAGACGGCCTTGTGCAACCTTGCAGCCTAAGAACAGTTGAGATTACAGACAGTGGTCTCCTGGCCGAGGCGTTAAGGGAATCCCTACAAATGCGTTGCAGCGAGTTACGGCTATTCTTTTTTTTACGAAACTGTTTAACGCACATTATATTTGTATATCTACGAAACGAATACACACTTCAAACTATGTCGCTATGCGTTTATCAGAAACATTATTTTCAGGACCTTTAAAACGTCAAAATATGTTTTTTTAAAGACTGCCGTATATGGATAAATAACAACCGGGCTCGAAAAACGCAACAATAGGAACAAGCAAGTGTTAGACTTTAAACTTTAAACTATGTTGCCCGTAAGTAAAATAATGTGGTCACCGCTTGAAGTCTCGTAGGAAAAAGAGTAATAGTGAACCACTACACGCCGTTTGAGTGGCTTGCGCGGAGAGGCGATAATGCATTACATACGTCGATTATTAGCACTCGTATCGCCCTTATTTCACACACAAACTCAGCCTATCTTGGGAGGCTCCTTAAGGACGCGGCTACAGCAATTTCCACCATCATTATCTTATTTTTTTATTTGTACCAGATTTTTTTTTCTTATTTTAGACACAAATTTGAATAAATTTGGCACTTATGAATTTTTTTTATTACTCATAGTTTTCGCTTAATGGTTTGTTAAAGCCCAATTTTGCATGTTTCCGTTTTAACGACTACACTAAAACCAACTGATAAACCAAACTAAAAAAAAAAATCACAGTGAATAAAGACATTGCAGGCTTCAATGACATGCTCAAAAAATTAAAGAATAAAAATATTGAATTTTTAAAATTGTTATTTTAAGGTTCAGCATTTTCTTAATTCAAATAATTTTTATTCTTTAATTTATGAGCATGACAGTGTAGCCTGCAATGTCATTATCCACAGTGATTTTTTTTTAATTTGGTATATCAGTTGGTTTTAGTGCAGTCGTTAAAACGTAAACATGCAAAATTTGTCTTCAACAAGCTATTACGCGAAAACTGTGAGAGATAAAAAAAATTTCATAAGAGCCAAATTTAGTTACATTTTGTGCCTAAAATATCTGGTACAAGTAAAAAATAAAAAATGGTGATGACGATCATTAATTTTAAATCATAAACGGGAGCCGATGTAGTAAAATCCCTCTGTAACTTTATTATAACTGGGTTTAACTACGTACTTTCTGTTGTTGAGACAAAACACAGCATATGTGTAAGGCCCGGTACTTTTCGCGAAAAGATTTTTTCAGCACTTTGTTTCAGTGCCTTACGTGCGCACCTGCATCTTTGTGGTCAGTGATTGGATGCCGTAACACCCAGCGTCTGGTCGTTAAACCCACAAATCACAGACGCGATGTGTCACAGTTATCCGTGTACTGATTGGCACAGTCTAATGAATAACGACTCTGCACAAAAACACTCTGGTAATAGCCATGAAGTTGAGATGCAGGTGTGCACGTCAGGCACTGAAACAAAGTGAGGCAAAAATATTTCCGCGAAAACTACCGGGCCCTAGATATGTGTTAAGTTACGAAATTTATTTTTAATTGATAAATCAGTTTAAATCTTTGTACCGGTTTCCTCGACCATTTTACTTACATAGTAAAACCATTGCAACAACGTTACATAGCAAATTTACATTATCAACTTTCGTCTGGGTTTAAGAAAATAATTTTCTCGAAAGCCGAGCAGGTCATCGCAGTTCTTTGTGTAATGTACTCAACTGGCCTAAAGTCTTCCTCTCCGCAATGTGACTCTGCTCCATTCAGTGGCGATTCTATTATTTTAAGTTGTAGTATTAAAATAATGTGTATTTTTGTATGTGTTTGTATGTGCCAATAACTTTTTTAAGATTCTTCGCTGGGATATTTATATTTAAATGTACCTCAACACATCCGTACTGTCTGTGTTCCTCTGGGTAAAAATTAACTTAAAACGCTACTTTTTTTTTCTTGCTATAACACAAACTATACTGTGACAAAGAAAGTTATTAAGTGTGCACAACTACAAATTAACTTTACCTCAAGATAAATTTTTCTTTAAATGTAATAATAACAAAATTTGAGATGTCATTACAACGTTTTAGTTGTAAGCTTTATGGTACGGATATTTCATGACTAGTTTTCGACTAGACTTAAAGATCACGTACCTTACCTTAAGACCAGGTTTTTTTTTAATCGTATTTTTTGCATCGAAGAAAATAAAATTAATCTTACAAAAAAATTTCAAAGAACACATTCAGTTACGCCAAATATACATTTTTAAAACTTTTATTTGCTGTGAGTATTTCTTTACTGCAAGTTAAACAACCACAAAAAGTATTTCCTCTGCCGTTAACAAACGTTTTGAACTTAGCTGTAAATATCAATTGAGAAAATAAAGGGGGTATACATACAGTGTATTAACAGTTGTTTTCCCCCTTAGGCAGACGTCTCACACGGTCAGACACAGAACAGTTAAAGAATGTAACGTTTCTTGCTGTATCTGAGTGCACATCTTGGCGCCTGGGCAGATGGCCACCTCATGATATAGAGCTCCTGCCAGTTGGCACGGCGTTTGGCCAAGGTGTCAAAGACCGGGAGCGTATAATTAATTTCAGCAGATAATGCCCTTCATCTCCGAGTCTCGCGTATTCATTAACACTTACAGCTAGGTCAAGGAGACATTGTATGGCTAGGTACAGGGAACGCCGCAAAATCACATTCGCACAAGCTGAAATTCGAACGCTTGTAAAAATCTGCCATGTTTATAATATTGGAGAACTCTAAACCGTAGGTAATTTGCACAGTGGAGACGCGTAACTGCGTTTCAAGGGAATCGGTTTAAGACCCGACTGTACACCATGAGTACAGATGATTG
>PNEQ01019205.1:0-16272 GCA_003012365.1 Medauroidea extradentata
TGATAGCTGCGAGAGAGAATCGATTGCATTGCTTCGAGACATCGATGTAGGCCTTGGTAATCGATAGTACAATGTACCGTGCCGAACGGTTGCTAAGTGTGTGTGTGCTGTAAGCGCTTTATCGTGTGCTGTCAAATTGTTAATTTTAAAGGAAAGGCAAGTGTGCGTTGCTTATAATCACAATCGTAGAACTTGTTTTGTACCAAAATCGACCTGTTTTCTTAAATTCCACTATATTATCCACTGCCCACTAGACAACAAGTTTGCCCACTAGGTAAGGATTGAAATCCACCAAATCTGGTGGAAAATCCACTGAATTGGCAACACTGGCCGCGAGCTTCACTAAGCGCACGCGGCCAAGCATTACGAAAGATAGGCAGTTGCCAGACCTAACTATATGACCATGCTTTTTAGCTTCAAATAAACACGAAAGATTATAATTTTAAAACTGTGAATTTATACCACAAAATAACATAAGCACAATACTTTATAAACAAAAATAAGTAATACTTCCATATATTGCAATGTTAATTTGTCCCCACATGCGCCCGATTTAGTTCGTCGAATTCCCACAAACGCAACTTATTCATCAGTCAAGAGGAAGCGTTGTCATAGTGGGAAATATTGCAATATGATAATTTTTTTATTATTATTTATTTGGTTAGAGAAGATTTCTGACTTGTATCAAACGATAATGTAAGAATTCTCAAATTTTCTTTTTAGAATGTGAGCTGAGCAAGACTATATTTTCAAAGAAGTAATAGTGAATGCAGACTTGTTGGTTATGTTTTCTTGTACACATGCGGTTTTGCGAAATTATGATTATAATTTATGCATTATGCAGCTAATAAAATGATGTACAGATAGGAATAATATTATCTATCAACAAAATGCCTAACCGGGGTGTGGCACCAGGTAGCAAAGCGAACTATGACAGTTCCATTGAAGTATGTTTCGTGTACTAAAGGATGAACAGCATTGTCTTTTATGGCAGAAAGCAATACCGAGGAGAGACTTCGAATTAAAACACTCACATTATGTATGTGAGAAGAATTTAAATGAAGATGACATTGTACGAAATGTGGTCCATAAAGATCAAATTGGCAAAATAAAAGCTGAGGTATGCCATCTTTTATATATTTTTTTCCTTTGCAAGTTAAGTATAAGCTTAGAAGTACAGCAGGGGTATTTTGTTAGTATCTTAGGGCATAATTTTTCCATAGTTCTATACTAGCTAAATTCTAAATGGAATGGTATTTGCATAAGTTAGCCTACATGAAACAGACCAAGATAGTTAGGTTTACAAGAAAGAATGTTAGAACAGACAAATTGACGCAGTTCTGCATGACCACGATCCCTTGCTGCCGGTTGCACGTCACCTGATGTCACAAGGTAGGTAGTCGATGCTACCATATACTCCTGGCCATGCGCCAACCTCAGAGGCCATCACCGCCGCCCGCGCGAACTCTCCAACTCTCATTGGATTTTCGCCCGCAGGCTTTCCAAGCGTGTAATCGAAAATAGTGTTAGTGTTTTTCAAAAATACTTTATTATTAATTATTTCCAGTTTTATTTAAACCCATTTCGGCTTAGCTTCAAGTGTTTATTAATTTGTATGTAAAGTGTTTCTCGCCAGGGTTGACGACTCCGGCAGTCCGGATCGCCACTCGCCACCCTAAATTCATGGCAGGAAACTAAATTTCCCTCAACCGCCTTCTGCTCCCTCACAATAATTGAGCGTTTGATATAAAGTGTGTGTTTTTCGGCCAGCCAGCATAGCAGCCTGTCCTAGGCCTAATTATGTATTTTCACCCTGTTAACCTTTGCTACATAACCAACTAATTCGCCGACAGAACCTATCTGAACGCACTGCAAAATATACATTCTCGTTAATTAATACAAATGAGGACTTAATTAACCGTCATCAATTATTCACGCCTCATGGCTAATCATACCAGTGTCTTGTAATCATGCCTTGTAAATACTATGTTTTCATTCCCATTCCACCAGGGGAGTTTCATATTTGGCGTGCGCAGAGGGACGGCCCCCCTCTTGCATGCGCTAAATGAGTCAGTCTTCATATCAACGGGAAACGCGTCTGTCGCGGAAGTCCCAGCACTCCCGGGAGAATTCAACTTTTGCTTCTCCAACAACATTCACGCCATAGCTAGTTAGTATATTTAAACAGTTTTCTTTCACTCCTGTGAAGCACCGACTCGGGGAAGACCCGTGCTCTCCCCTTTATTTCGTACTTTTGAAATAGTTTTAACATAACAATTACCGCCATGCCTTAATTGGTGCTTCAGCCCTAGCTAGGCTTCGTATCGCTGGCCCGTTTATTTTTGTATCATGCTCATCCTCTAGTACAATACAACGATCTTGTGTTTACTACGTGTTGGTGAGTGTTCTTTAGGTCTTGTTACGTGTTTTATTATATATTGGTGTCTTGGATGACCTCACAGTCCAGCTAAACTCAGTGTCTATTCCATGTGAGTAATAAGGGTATTCTGTTGACCCTATACAACATAATGTTATTGCAACTACGCTGCCGACGTCTGTACATAAGGTAATGGTCTGGGTTTTTCGATCACGACCCTCGCCGTAAGAGTCTCTCGTGCTAGTCCGAGTAAAGTGACTATGCTGGCACCCATTCTTTTACCATACTTGAACGTTCTCGCAGCCTTATGTACCTCGGACCACGTCAAAATGTAGGTGGTAAGGGCAGAAGTTAGAGAAAGCTTCAGAGCACAAGTACCTATAGAAGGGAACTGAGGAGAAGGAAAGCTAGAGGGGCAGGGGGGTGGTAAGTACCACACAGCCCTCCGCTTGCCGCCACCCCTATTCCTGAGCCTTGCCTTCTCCTCAGCTCCGAACAGTAGGCATAATAATGTAGAGTTGTTACTTAAAGGGGAGAGAGCAAGTAGATATATTGGTGTCTAAAGTGAGAAAGGCTGTATAAATGTTGGGAAGAGTATTGAAGGGAGTTGGTAGTGCAGTGAAATAAAATTTGTAGACTATATTTCAGTGATACCATATGACTAATATTAGGAGTATGCTGCAGAGTGGGGAGTGGAGGTGTGGGAGCTGTAGAAGGTGTAACGACTGGTAGCAAGGTGGGTGAATGATAAATTGAGTAGGCAAAGGCAGGCCAGTGAGGATGAAAGGAACTTTCGGCCATCTGTGACTCTGAAAGAACTGGGGTGAAACTCATTGAAGGAAAGAAGTGTGGAAAGGCTGGTCAGGTTGTACATGTCATGAATGGAGAGGGAGGCTGTGGTAAGTTAGGCTGCTTGTTAACTAAGGCAGAGTATAGAGGAAGAAGGAATAACAATGAGAAGATTTAGATGATGAACAGAACGGGGCACACAGTCTGTGTATGCTTAGGAGGTTGGTGAGGGAGTGGAATTTGTTTTCGAAAGAGGTGGTGATGGTTTAAACGTTTAGGTGTTTGAGTAGATTGATGAGGGAGTGTTATGGCTTTCTGCCTGGTTCCTCAATTGCAAATTAAACTAATGATAGCTATTATTAGTATTAATAACAACAAAAGGCAATGTTGTCAGGAAACTAAATACAAATTAAAATTTAAACACACAAGTACCTACAGAGTACCATGTATCATGATATTTGCACAAATAAAACGATTATTCATGCACATCTATGCATTGTGTGTGGTTCTTTTATGTGTGTACTCTGTAAGTACTTGTGTACCATAATTAAAATATGTAATTATTATTATTAAGTTAGCAGTATGAACGCTCATAACTTTTATACCTACCTAAAAAACTAGAACACAGCACAATTAGCCATTCTTGTATATTAGATCTTAGTCATTAGATGCCTCTGAATTCGTGTATTCTTTACTGTCAACACAATAAAACTGAACAGATGTGTAACACCAGTAAAACTGAACAGAACTTAAAGCCTATCACATGAAACTCAAAATAAATACAGGTTTCGATTCCTGTCGGGGTCGGTCCCCGGATTTTCGCATGTTGGAATCGTACCGGACGATCCCTACCAGCACACAGACATCCTGAGGACGTCGGTAGGATGTGGGAACTGTCATCCCTAGGACATCCTGGGGAAGTTCATTTTAAGTCCTTTTTATGTAGGAAAAGTTCATGGAAAAATACTACCTACGGACATCTCTAGGATGTCTGGCATACACATCCCTGGGACATCCCTAGGAGCTCCCTAGTCCCTGGGATCAGTAATAAACACATCCTAAACACATCCTCAGGAGCTCTCTGGGATCTGCATTAAATGCATCCCCAGGACATCCCTAGGAGCTCCCTGGGACCTGTATTAAACACATACCTGGGACATCCCTAGGAGCTCCCTAGGACCTGTATTAAACACATCCCTGGGACATCCCTAGGAGCTCCCTAGGACCTGCATTAAACACATCCCTGGGAAATCCCTAGGAGCTCCCTGGGACCTGTATTAAATGCATCCCTAGGACATCCCTAACAGCTCCTTCCAGCAGAAAAAGTAAAAGTTTAGTATTCAACACAAAAGAAAACAAATGTATTTGTTTTGGTGATATGTAAACTTAGTATTTAACACACAGTTAAATACACATAATTGTTAATGTAGCCTCTTAATATCATTTGAATAAACAATTCGTCTGTAATAACATTATTTTTAATGCTTCAACTTCCAAAAGTCTACCAGTAATAATAAAATATGTGTGTCAAAATTAATAAATTTACCAATTTCTTAAGGCATATATAAATAATATGAATTATCTACTAAATTAATTGCAACAAACTTCATGTATATTTAAATAATATCGTGAGCTATCTAGTGGTCATATTAGGAACTTGCCTAGAAATCCACTACGTCCGTGGGAGCTCCTGCTCGAACATCCCAGGGAGCTCCTGCTCGGACATCCCATTGAGTTCCTGCTCGGACATCCCAGGGAGTTCCCCAGAGGAGCTCCCTGTAAGGACATCCCTGGGAGCTCACCAGTCGAGGAATTTAGGATGACCCAAATTCGTTCTCCAAGGAGCTTCCTGGGATGTTATGTACTTTCGAGGAGGTACTTGGGACGTCCTAGGGACATGGTTTTTTGGAGCTCTCGGACATCCGAAATATCCATCCCTAGGACATCCCGAGGATCGCATGTACCCGGATATCCTCAAAGAATGTCCCTAGGACATCCTGAGGACTTGCTGTGCTGGTAGGGATGCCATTGGTCGGCTGGTTTTCTCAGGGATCTCCCGTTTCCCCGCCCTTTCATTTCGGCAGTGCTCCATACTCACCTCATGTCACCCTTCACCAGCGCTGAATACCTCAATGTTAAGCACTGACCAAAATCTCTCACTCACTCACACTCAAAATAAATACCGGTATATATCCTACAGCGAGTGTGTGTATTTATGAAATATTTTACTGTAATTGCAGAGATTCTTTGGTATCATCAGACAAGCAGAAGGGCAGAATGATCACCCTACAACACCTACATTCTTGCAGATATACAAATTGTTGTCATTTTACAGTATTTTGAGACCACCAAAATATGGAAACTGTACTGTAATTGACAATCAACCAGTAGTGCCTCTAATTTCTGTGTCACATTTGAATGACATTTACCAGAAAGAGATCAGTTCGTCTTCAGCTTTTGAGAACTTGAAGAGGAAATCAGACTCTCTTCATGGATGAAGCGTGGGAGTTTAATTATGTAGCTGATAATTATTATTCTTATGCTCCTCTAATTGACTGTGTTATATATTATCTTACAGGTCAGTTATGCAAACAGATTTTGAAGCACACTAAATGTGAAAAGATTCAATAACAACGCCAACAGTTTTTTCTCAGCTACCTGAAGCTGAGTTAGTAATTCTGAAGAAAAAGGGATGTATCACTCATCCCAATTATTTTTTTTACTTTGTTTTGTTTTAGAAAGTGAAAATGGTTTTCAAATGATTTCTTGCTCTCCGAATGTGTTTTATTTTACAATCTCTCATGTAGCAAAAAACAAACATTCGTCATACCCTCGCAAGGTCCATAAGAAATGTATCATTATGTTTGCTGTCAAGTATTATGTAACAATGATAATGAGGCAATTTTCTCACATAAAACTTCTGAAAATGACAGACTGAACCTGCAGAAAAAAATTAGCGAAATTTACTACCTCATTATGAAATCTGCTGATTTTTCCCATGTTTAAGTTTATATATTCACCTAAATGAGTTATTATGCATATTGTAGGCCTATGTACTAACTTGATCTACCAGTTGCATAAAAAATAATTTGTTATAGTGTGCAACATTTAATGCTCGTAAGAAAACTAGGCATCATATTTGTGATTTATTTACATCAAACAGCTATTTGTATGAAGCCTTTGAGATTGTTGCAATATACTTCCTACTTGTGCCAGTTTCGTATACATAATTTGTTATGATGGTAGTGTGCAACATTTCATGCTTGTATGATAAACTATGCATAATATTTGTGATTTATTTACATCAGACAGCAATGTGTAAAATTTGTATGTGTGGGCAGGTAGGTTTTTTAATGTTTGTCTCTGCTTCATGGATTCAGATTGAGGCAATTAAACCTTGCCCCCTTTAATTATTGCACCCCTAGAAAAATCGTTCCTATCACTGTAGTCACGCACACCCTTCTCGGTCACCACATGATCTTCCCCTCCCTTCTACGCAGGACTTGGCCAAAACCCCTGTGATAGCTGGCTCTCTTACTTTGGCATCTCTCCTACACCCAGTTCCTGTGCTAAGATTCCCCTCGCCAACAAACTTGTAACAGCATGCACCCTCAATTCATGCGTGATGGATATAGCAAAGACAGTCCAACCACATCACACCACATCTCCCTCTCACAACACAACAAAGGTATTTCTACTCAGGATTCTTACTACTTTCTCCGCACTTCCAGCTGCTGACATACCATTCCGTTGCCTGTGTGCTGCTCATTTACGTTGAAACAACGAAAGGCAAAAAAAAGGGAAATCCTGCCTAGTTTTCTGCCATCATCGTGATGTACAAATCAATAGCTATACTAATGAAAAATTAATTGATAGAAAACTGACACATGAATATTACCCGTAGCAATACAGCTTGTGTGTAGCTATCTACTGTAGTTCTTTTATGTCCAAAATGTTGAATGTTTGATTTTTGTAAATGTACTAAATTAGAATGATTTGATAAAAATACAGTATTGTATTTGATTTTAGTCTGAATAGCTCTATGTGTATACAGAATTTTAAGTATCTGATAAAAGTTTGTTTCATCATAAACTATTGTACACTTTTATTATTTAATTACAGTAAACTTGACTTCTGAATATTATAAAAGATGATTTTGTTAGGAATGAGCCATGTAATGTTAACAAAAAAATTCTATCTAATGGGCAGTATGTAGCAGCCACATATTATGTCATCAGGTTTGAAAAAAAAAAAAATTACCTTATTTAATTGTTCAGACTGGTTGAAACTGACAGCCGTGTCGTAGACGAGACAATAAGGAGAAGATACCTAGACAAGTCCAATTCATTGAAAAATGCGAAAAGGTATGTATTCTGTGGTATTTTAACACTGTCTGTTCAGTAACAGTGGAGTGACCAGAAGTTACTGAAGGGAGGTTCCCTAATTTTCCATCATATTACTGAATTCATGACCTTTGTCATCCAAAGTAAGAGGTTGGAGGGAGTGGCAGGAGGCCCCAGGCCCCTTGCCCTAAACTCTGAGAATAAAAAAACTGTCGATTCTTTAATTTTTAGGTATAAAATTCTTTTGTATTAACAGTGGTACTTGTTTATATTATTGTAAGGATTCATAACATACAATGTTGTTTGTGCAAAATGTGAATCAGTATGCTTACAATACTTTAAAAAGTAGTCTGCAAATAATATTTATTAAAATATTTAATCAGACATTAGTGGATTCAAACAATTCTTTGCACCAGGCCTGCACTGCCTGTATTTATTTTTTCTTATGAAGATTTTGAAGTGTCTATTTAGACATTCTACATCATATCTGAAAATACTTTATTGTAAACGTTACTCTATGATACTTAATTTAAAAAGTTTGAACTTATACTAAGTATTGTTTTATGCTCTGTAAAACTTGTCAAGAATTTTCATTTCTAAGTATTTGCTATAGTAAAATGTAGCAAGAACAATACATAAATAGTACTTAGCAAATTATTCATGATAGTTCAGTTGCAGCTTTAAAATCTACATTTGACGAATTTTACATGTACACTTCTTTGTACAAGAAAGTTAGTAATTTGCACCAATCTCTCAATTTAGTAGAATGCTATCTAGTGTTCATATTTGTATACACATTTGATGTTCTCCATTATAGTTCACTCTGCAAAAAAAATTGTTTGTGTAGATTTTTAATGACGTAGCTTAAAAAACATTCATTTTATGAAACTGAACATGTGAGGTATCACTTAACTAAGTTTTTCATGTCCCGAATACACAAATTGCCTCAATTTACTTTTTAGGACAAGTGAAAAGTGGTATTGTCACTAAGAATTTCTTTCTCTGCAAAAACCCATCCATAATAGCTTCCGTTGAAAATCCATGCATAACTAAGACTAAATAATGAGCATGAGAACTTAGCACATTCAACTACTGTAACCAGTATGGTGTGTGAATGTGATGATGTGAAACAATTTTCTGGAACGCCTACATCTGCAGACTTGTACAATGGTTCTCACAGTTTTTTCCAACTTCAACAAACAGCCGTAGTTGCTCAGTTTGTTTTGCGTCGCACATCTTGTGTTCTTGAACTGGCACCACTCTCCCAGTATTGTGTATGTAGGTGCTGCTGCTATAACGTTTTTACTAACATTCATACCCATTTCAAAAAAGTTCATCTGGGGCTATCTAGACAGATGTGTGCCTCTGATAGACCAGCCTACAATACCCTCACCCAGCCCATACTTCTATCACTTCGTCGGAGGCCAAGTGCCAGACCTCTCGCCTCCCACCAAAGTGATACAGGTTATATTCCTGGCGGGTCAGACCCCGGACCTTTATGTTAAGTGCTGATCAAAATCTCTCACCCTCACCTCATCCATCATGACATGCACGAGCCTACTAGATTGATCATAAAATCTGTCCAGATCTGAGACTGGCCACATCAGACATCAGAAATGGGGAAATATACAATGGCCAAGATTTCGTCTCCTCCCCTCTTCATTCTCTTTCTCTCTCTCTCTCTCTCTCTCTCTCTCTCTCTAAATATATATACATATATATGCGAACCTGGCAACCGCCCAGAGCCCCATGCACCTCGGAGGCCCTGCGCCGGCAGACTCACAGCCGCTGGGTAACTGACCAGCGGAAATAATACCACTTTTGACAACTTCAAATCACCGCACTTTGAGTAGGCGCTACAGGTGCGATAAGGAAACATAAAACCCTGATGGTTATTTTTGAAAATTGATGCTGAAATATATTGTTAAAAAAAGTAGCTACAGTATCAGTTTTACAGTTGAAAAAATATGGCTTCGTACTTAAACAAGACATCCTCTTTATTAGTATGGCGTCCATGTTTCCCCAAAAACTTCATTTTCAAAATGTCTCTTGTCCAATGCTCTGTAACGAGTGCACAGTGATACAAAAACTTAAATATTATTACAACGGTCACACAATACACAAACCTATTTTGTTATTTATATACTGGTAGTGTCGTTGTACCTCCTCTACACTTTTAAACCCACATCCCGTTGCCACGTCCGTGCGGTAGACAGCACCCCGACCAACCTCCACAGCTGTGTGTCAAATAGGTGTAGTGCTTAACCCTGATCTGCTATGGCCTTTCTTTTTTTTATATGTATAAATGTGTACCTATAATAGAGTGTTTTGCGACGAGACAAATAAGAATAGCCTGTGAAACGGACTACGGGGGCGTAAGCAGTTGTTCCACTCGCTGAACTTGTGAACACCATTTGAACAGCCAGCCGGCTATTCTCGGAGAGCCACGCCTCCCCCCCCCCCTTGTAATTTTTCTGGCCATCAAAGTAACGTAATTTCTTTCATATAATTATTGTCCTTTTGTAATTATTTTTGAATGCCAAATGGTCTTTTTTTTTTACAGGCTGCAGCGAGTGTTAAAAATTTGTAAAATATGCTTTAGTTATTTACGATAGTCCAAATGCAACCCCTACGTTACACCCAGGCAGTAATTCTTTTTTTAGAACTGTTAAAAGTTATAAAAAACCTCTACTATGTTAGTTTTAGTTGAGTTTTTAAAGTGTTGTTTGTTTTTAAAAGGGTGTCTTTTTTAGTTTCTTAGAGCGTTTGTGTTGACTCCTGGCTTCCGGTCCTTGCCGGGAGCGTGGAGCCAACCGCCGCTTGGCTCGGCAGTCTTCCGGCGCGCGTGATGATGATCAGTCGTACCTGTCTCCGCTTGAGGAAGAACTGATTATAAATATCGCGGTGTGGAAGTTAACTGTATGTTCTACAAGTAAGTTTGTCACGTCACCATGAGGTGCATTCTCTGTTTCAAGTGTTAGGACATCGGGCTGCTTTGCGGGCTGTCCAGCCTCTCGTGTGTACGCTCCGAGTCCACTCTTGCGGTCCACTTAACAGTGACCGCGCAACATAGCTTTCTTCTTGTGGTTGCAAGCTCTCTCTCCAGTTTTACGGGCAAGCCACAGAGGCCCGTACCAGGAAGACTAGCCAAAGCACTCAGTGTGTCGTGTGTTGTGTTACCGCTCCCTAGTGAAATTGTTCAAATAAAACAGGCTAATTTTGAATATTGTGTGTGTTCTCCACCGCGGGTTGTCCATCGGCCCGAATACCGCCGGAGGCATAGGTGTAGCTAGGGTTTCAAAAATGGGGGTGCAGGAAAAGTTCGATTATGCATTTAATAAAGGTTCACCGACCCCGAAGCTAAAAAAGGGCCCGGAAAATTTTGGATTTCTGGGTGCAAAATGGTGCCATTTAAGCAGTTTTTGTAACTTATCATAAAATATATACTCGGTATAAATATAGACATTTGTAATATTAAAATTTAACAAAGTATTGATATTCATTGGAAAAGTCTCCAGATCTCATAATATTAACTCTTTTTATGCCATAACATGCATTACAATCCACATTAATTGAAGTTATTCCCTCCCCCTGGAAAATGTGGTGCTGTTTAGACATAGTTTTACGGTGAAATATCGAGTATACTACATGAAGAAGTGTGGTAATATTGTTGAAATAGTAAGTTATATGAGTTAACAATTTTACAAGATAACTTACCTTTACAAAAATAAATATTTTTGTAAACCTCGATTAACCATTATCAATCTTTCATTGTACTTTATTGTACCAACCAGTGAACCTGTTTATATTCCATAAAGCAGCACACGGATATTAGTGCTTTAAGAAATACAATTATGCAAAATATAAAAATGTATAAAAAACTCTCAATAAACAATACTATTGTTTGCTTAAAAATTTTCTGTTCACTATATATTTACATTTGTACTTATATGACAAACAAAATTAAACGGCACACACCACACATTTCTTCTAAATCAAACGAAATTTCTTGTTCCTTTCATACTATAAAATAAGTCGCTTTCAAGAAAAAAGTAGTTTCAATAGTAGGATACTTTAAAAAAACATGAAGACAAAATTAATATAAAACCTGGTATTTCTTTTATGTCTAATTTAACTATTTTCTATTTACAGCATCACTCTTCTAGTAAAAGGTACCATCTTCTTAAATTCGTCAATGACATCTTGAACACTTGTTTCCATTGCCAAGTTCTATTCAATAAATGGAACCAACAGGGAATTAAGTCTTGCTTCATTTATTGTTGAACGTAGCTTAGTTATCACTACTGACATTTTAGAAAAACTTCTCTCACACGAGTAGCTTGAAACTGGGATGACCGAAAATTTTTGAAAAAGACTAGCACAATTTTCGTAAGTTTTACCTCGGTCCAGTTCCGCCAACCACTTTAGCCAGTCTTGCACATTGGCAGGAGGAAAATTTAGCGTCGTCTTCTTTTTCAGCAACCTAACTTCAGCTATCAGTTCTGAGGTGTTCAAGTTAAACGTCTTACTCAATAGCTGAATGTTGTCTGCTGTGCAAACTTCAATTTTGAGCTTCAGGATATTTCCTACGCTACTAATTATATTTTTGGTTTCCTGAGAAAATCTCAAGTTTAATCCTTGTACTAGAGAGTCTAAAACTGGATAATAAGTGAAGAACTTAATTTCAGCTTTCAAAGTACTGACTGTAACAGCTGTGTCAGCATTTTCATCCATAAGAGTGGAAATGTGTCGTTTCCTTGTACCAGGTATTACAATGCCTTTACTTTTGCAAATGTCTTCAGCTTTAGCATACAACATGTCAAAGACTTCTTCATCTTGTCTTAGTTCTGTTAAGGCTTGACATAGGCTTTGTACATCGTCCATTACTTCACACAGATCTATTCTTGTTGACTGAAGGGCTTTGCTGGTTTTTAGTATCAGTTGAAGTATTGGCTCCATTATTTCTAAGCAAACTATGAAATTGAATGACTTAAGCTGCAGTAATATTCCTTTGCCTTTGGCTCTTACTTTAGCATCAGTTGTGTCTACAACAGTATTCTCTATTGCTTCAATGATTGCAGTTAGCAATTCTCGAACGCAATGAACAGCTTCTGCGCGACAGGCCCATCTTGTGTCAGATAATGACTTCAAAGTTTTCAGTTTGGAATCAGTGTTTTTCACTATCTCATCGAACACACAGTGTCTTGTTGGACTGCTTTCAATAAATTTATAAATAAGCTGGATGATGCCAAAAAAGTAAAAATCAAAGGGTTGTGTTTGTGGGAAGCAGAAGCACCTACAAGTATGATATTTAAACAATGTGCATAGCAATGTACATACACAATTGAACCATTCTGTTCCTTGCACCTTGCTTGCACTCCTGTGTGATCACCTGCCATGGTGGAAGCACCATCAAAGCACACAGACACTACATTTTTCCAACTTACACCAAAACTTTCAACCAAATTTTCATTGTATTGAATATGCAGGCTGCATTTGTTTTTTGTAACTGTTGTAAGCCAAGAAACCTTTCAACTGGGACGACTTCACCTGGTGGAATGTACCGTAAAAATACAGCCATTTGTTCATGACGACTGATATCTGATGTCTCATCTGCCATTATTGATACAGATTGTCCTTCCACCTCTTGTGAGATATGTCTTTGGATGACATTACACAAAGCTTTCAGTATATCATTCTGTATTGTGCTGCTCATTTAGGTACAATTTTTTGCCACTGTTTCAAAATAAGATTTGACGATAGGGTCATACTTTTGAAAAAGATTAACAATTTCCAAAAATAGACCTTTCTCTTTGCTGTCATCTGTTTCGTCGTGTCCACGAAAAGACCTCCCCCTTTTGCTAACACACGGATGATGTCAATCAATCTTGCCATGTATTCTCGATTTTTCCTCCGTTGGATTTCTTTTTGTTGGAGCTCATACTCTTTAGCATCATTTAGTAATATATCCACATGTTATTTTTTTTTATAACAGAATTCCAGTAATCAGTACTACCCTGATGGCATCGTGACTTCTCATGAGCTTTAAATTTTTCACTCGCCCTATGCCAGGAATTGAAACCAGCATTTATAAATGCATCAACTATGATGCCACATGAGGCACTATCATTCAGAGCAAAAAATCTACAAGGAAAACAGTAAGCAGAGTCATTTTTCTCACTGTATTCTAGCCATCTGTAACTTTTATACCACTCTGAATGAAAAGACCTCTTATCTTTTTGCTTACCTATTGTCTTCTTTGGGAAAACTCGTAGACGCGGCTGATAAGGTCCACGCCCAACACGGTTTGATAGCTCAAGTCTATCCTTCGGTATTCCACAACTCGGATCATCAGGATGTATCGCACTGCTGTTAACTTCTTCAGGCTTGTAGTGTGAATCTAGAAAAATATAAATAAACATATTTTGTTCCTGCCCATTAAAAAAATTAAAAATAATATTTAAAATCAATAGACCTAGAGAAAATAGCTGTAATTTAGGGAATGTTTATGAAAATTTAGGCATGCCAGAAAAAGTCATACCAGCAGTATGGCTGTAGAGGAAATCAATTTAAAATACAGATTTCATAAAAGTATCCTTTCGAGTCCATTTCTGTAATCAGTATTCGCAACTATAATGATTTAAATTACAGTGATAGTGTTGGTAACCTGTCTACAAAAGCATATAAATTAACCTATTCCAAAAAGTTAACTTAATTTTTACCTTCCCATACAAACAGCAAAACAATATAAAAGCATTACACATGATTTCTTGTTTAATAGTGTGGTTTGGTTTGGATTTGCTATTACACACATGGCGATTCTAAACTCCTTAAATAAGCGTATTATTATATACCAGTGGTCTTTCTATTTTCTATTGAAAGCTAATTTGGTTAACATAGTTGCTTTCTCCGCTATACGATTCAGTTGATTTTGCTTTACAAAAAAAATTAAATGAATAGAAGAATGCATGAGTATTGGCTACAATTGGCATGGCGGAAACAAACACACAATCCTCTTTATTCAATCAATACATTATTTCTACTTCTAACATTTCAATTAAGGACAATTTTAAAGTCACCATTTTAATTATTATATGTTTGATGTTACTTAATGGAAATTGACTTGAGACGATATAGTAGTGTGTTACACAAACACTGCAACTTCTACCTCTATAACACTATTGACGAAAAATAGATAAGTTTTTACCTGAGACAGGAATATCTGTATATTCTGCTGAAAACATAACATTTTCTTTACCAGTGATGCCAACCACCCTAGCCCGTTTGTCCCTACAGCGCCACCATCACCGTCAACAGTGCCCCCGCGCACCCTACGTCAGCTGTGCACCCGACGGGAACACAACATCGGCATATCGGATGACGCCCACCCACGTGGCAAAAATTACCAAGAGGTAACTCATTAACGACACGACGAATGAACAAACTAATTAGCACAAAAATTACAAGACATGCGTAGTATCACTGGCCATTGGTCGTTTAGTCGAACTCTCTCTCCTCACGGAGAAATTAGCCACGTAAGTGACACGTAGGTTTTAGTCTGTAACTTGTAACATTCCAAACATTTCAGTTTTAATGACCCAACAGGGAATTGAAGTGGGGACGGTCAATGGGAAGGGACTTAGGAGATCTCCCGTTGTAACGTGGTTATTTTAAGCATACTCGCGCCAAAAAGACGTATAAGGCAGTACTTTAATTTTTGTTGTCAGGTTTTTATGTTTTAAAAAGAGTTTGTGAAAAGGTTTTCTAGTGTGTGTTCTTTCGGCACGTCATAAATAATTAAGTACCGACAAACGCAAGTGCTGTGTAATTGTTTCATTAATATCTTTACTACCAACTTTATCATCCACGAGTGTCTAAAATGTTCATCTATTCCCTGTGTTTCATCATAGTAAAGTATTATTAATTATTTCCATCGGTTTTGTGTATGTACTTTCATCTAAAACAATATCAAGCTATTTTTAACTTTTTATTTGGCGAGTGGCGCGCACGAGGGAGATCGCCACGTGCTCGCCATATTGCAATTCAGTCTCGGTTTTGAGCTCGGTCGGGGCGCACGCATGTCGTGTGCTCTGAGGTCTTCAGGGTTGTCTTACTGATTTTTAGCTGCAATAGACTCATTTAATACCGGAACCGTTTGCTATTCCCCTCAGAGCCATGCAGCCCTAGATCCCAACGTAAATTTAATACCACTCACCAATAGCACACGGCAACGCGTCAAATGGCTTCCAACTTGTGGGGCCAGTGATTGAGTCTACCGTCAAGACACGCTACGCAACAACGCACAATTCAGGTATTTTCCGGTGAAACCTACACGAGACATCATCCCAACCCTTCCCGGCCTAAAACCTAACCTCGAAATTCCAATCCAAAAATCCAGTGTTGTGCAAAACGCCAGCAAAAGAGCAACGGGCCATTCACCGCACAGCAGCAAACGTGGTGACGTCAGACACACTCACGACAAGGAGACGAGGAACAAGTGCCGCCATCTTGTGGCAGCACGAGTGCATCGCCACCCTCCCCCTCCCACCCATCTTGGAGGAGGGACTCACAATAACAACAATGCGTGTGTGCGTGCGTGACGCGCCTCCTGCTTTCGCCGGTTCGGTTTACCCCTCTCCACCCCCCTTTGCGACGTGCACGGGAGGCCTGCTGCGACAGGGAAGGCCGGAACCTCGCCCCAACAGCTGGCGGGATGTCGGGCCGCGCAACTCCGTGGAATCCACTCGGTATGGATAGCGGACA